>JAGDQP010042140.1:0-16642 GCA_022664845.1 Lepisma saccharinum | reverse complement strand
ATTTGAGTTGACACTTCTTGCGAACGTGCGATATACGCAATTTTGAAATTTTCTAACCACCATCGTACATAAACGCAGGTTTACTCTAGTTTGACATTTTACGAGCGAAGGCGAATAAAATCCGCGCGGGGGAGGGGGGGCAGTGGGAAGTTGTGTAGGAACGCCGAAGCCCTGCAGGAATGAGAAATTTAGTTTATTTATACGCGATCCACTCCAGTTTACGGTAACTAACAGATGGCTCTCGTGTCAATTCTGACGAATTCTTTTTACTTCGAACGAATCCCAGGAAGTGACTGGTGTGACCGGGACTTGAACCCGGATCTCTGTCGTCGGTTGGGTACGCTGTACATTACACCACCATGGCACGACACATTGTGTACATAAAATATGAGCCAAGGACGGGATCTACAATTTTAAAGTGAGTTCGGACCACTCCGTTCAATCGACTTGGGCAGGAAGTGAACCCGTGACCACGCGCTAACCTCCCGGCCACCCCTAGGTCTTTAGAAACTAGTTTCTACCTCCCCCAGGTTTAGGATCACACTGCTGCAAATTTGACATGTAACTTTATTTTTTTAATCAACTGGCACAGCGCTAAATCAAGGAATTTAGATTCAATTATGCAAATTGGTAGAGATCTGTCTAATTAAATGGAAGCAATCTGAGTACTGATCCATTGCAACGATCAGGTGATTCTGGCGGATCTGAGCTAGTATAGCCAAGACTCAGACACCTGAAACCATTTTTCTTTAGCTTCAAGTTCCAGAGATTTATTTTCTGAGCGGCCTTCCAAGGTCCCTTTTCTGTTATCCACGAACAAAAAACCGCAATGAGTAGGTGCGCTAGTGCAAATTCACGAGCCGGACTATTCTGAAAGTTTTTTAGTTTCACTAGACAAATGCGGCGATGGTACCTTAAAGTCTGGCCAGTATCTTTCCCGACCTGAGTGAAAGATACCAAAACATCTTTTTTTGTTTCTAAACTTCCATCCATTATATGCAATGTTGATTGGAAATCTGGAGAGGAAAAGACCAATGGGAAGACCGAGACGCTGGGAGAAGGGATCTTCGAGTAGTAGGTGATTGTGATGAAAATTTGCTTGATCTTGCCCGAGATAGAATCCTATGAAGAAAGTTTGTTACTGCGGCGATTAACTTGCGAGTTCCTTAAGCCATCGAGGAAATAAATTAACGGAGGAAGGCTCAAAACTATTCCACTACCTTGTCCGCTGGTTATACTTTCTTTGTATTGCATTCGTGATTTGAAAACTTGTAGTTTCCGACGTTTCGCAGACTATATCTCATTTCTTCAGGGAAACAAGTCATACAGCATGCTTCTAAGTGTGTGTGTGTGTCGGGCCTAGCGACAGCGTGCGTGATTAAAGCAGTCTCTACACTGCTTTACCCAGTGTTCGATTTAACCCCCCCCCCCCAGAGGGGCAATATTACTGACACGTACAATACTATACCTTAGGTCCATTCCATGGTATGGATGGTCGGTCGCTAGTATCGAACCCAGGACCTTCCGAATACGAAGTCAGCGCTTTATGAACTAAGGTATGGCCGCTCCACATCTGTAGAGGGGTTCTGTTCCTCAGCGAGCACACTCGAAACTGGAAGGAACTGAAAGATTGGCCAGGGTGCTCTCGGTACAATACCCACATTCGTTTCCTGCAACTCGAAAACTTGTAATTTGTTCTAGACCGTACCGTGTGTGTGTGTGTGAGGGGGGCTGAGTTTTGGAGTGTACAAAGTTTATGAAACCTAACCACTATCCTTGTCCATTCAAAACTGCTTTGCAAAGAAAAAAAATCAAACACTATTGACATTACATCCATACACTGAGTCATCCCCAGGAAAGGAAATTAGTCGACAACTACATCGGGCGTCTTCCACATGAAATTTTAAAACACTTAGATTTTGAGATTCCTGTAGTCCCTCAAGATGTGCGAACTCAGGGTGACGTTCACACACTTAATACTGATATCTTTTTATGAACAATTATAGAAGTGAAGGTGGCGCATCGTTAGCATGACGAAAATACTTTCGTGTTCCAAAACAACAGGTCTAAGGCATTTATGTTCTAGACAGGCACCTACGGTCTCATGCCTGTTAAAAAAATGAGATACATCTCAAAGTTAACAGACTATCGGGGCTGGTACTAAGGCACTACTTTTAAATGTGCTATCTAGATATTGATTACCTAAGGAAACTTAAAAATCCTGTCAGAATAGGCTGCCGCGGATTCACGATCCTGATAGCAATGCAATGTTGTAGAAATTACGGGAATCTGTAAACTATGTGGGAATAGCACACCTAAATACATTTACTAAAACAAGTTCATGTGCCGAATACTAGAACATTAGTTGATTAAAAGGCAGCATAGGGGTTAAAGCAAACTACTACAACAGCATTAGTTGAGATCATTCGACAAAGTTTTTAAACTGTAACAAGAAAACTTTCACGTAGCAAAAACTTTACGTTCTGTCCAGAATAACCTCGACTCACCCCACATCCACCAAGTTTTATAAACTTCGACAGGAGCCAAGGCTTTGTACAGAATCAGACACAGAGAAAAGGTTATGAACATCAATGGAAGTTACCGCCAAAATTTCTGGGCCTTAGAAGCTAGGCCTTGATCGCTACCTAAGATTTTACAAGTACAATCCTTGCATTCGCCTCGTGGAACAAGAAGAAAACCCTGAAAAACTTGTCTATGACTGGGGTATGCGGAACAAACCTCAGTGCTTAACCTAAACCACTAGATCACGGATGCAGTCTCTTGTAACTCCACCGCTTAAAGTTTTCATGCAAAGAAACTAGTCTCAAACGTTCCAAAGCTTGTTTTGCTTAAGCGTATTATGACTGACGGTTTCATGCTACCTCATGGACTGACCTACTGATCATGCAAGAAGTTACATTTATGCTAATGCTTTCACGATAAATGTGACACAGTAGCTGTCAACTGTGTACGTGCATATTAAATTCAGTTTACTAAATTTGAAGGTACAGACGGACAAACAGGATATGTCCACAGGTGCCCCTAAAAAGGAACATTTGTCAAATATGATTGCTTTTCGGAGGTTACCTTAAATATAAAACTTTTTTTTTTCTTGCAAGACTGGAGACTACTTCAGTCCAATTTATATTTTGTACAAATTTTAGAGAACGCAATGTCTAGGTTTTATAAGAATTCAGGTTTACCTTCATACAGCCTGTGTGGGCAACTGGTTTTCCAAAGTTTTAAATTAAAAATCACTACTTAATAAAGTCTCGCTGTTGGTCAATATATATTTATTATAGTTACTTACAAAATGCTCAAGCATTCAGTACTAAAAACAGCAAGAGAACATCTCAGTAACTGACAAAACATTTGTAAATTCATTAAACCATGCAATAAAGGTCTGTAAAAACTGGAAGCAGTAATCAATAATCCATCTTGGAAGAAAAGTACTCCTATTGTAAACTTGCTCTGTGAGGCAGTCACAAAACATCAGTTATGGACTTCATGCGCATGCCTAAATATGTATATCCTGAGGGTATATATTTTAATGACCAGTACCTGCTGGCTGGTTGGCATTTTTTTTTTTCAACCTTACAATGTCATGGCATTATTGTATTCAACACACACTTTTTTTGAAACAATAAATGCTCATTTAAAATTACAATGAACACGTACTGTATACTTCATTCAAATCCCAATATTATTTCTAATAGTCTCCAGCACAAAGGTTTCATGATGTAATCTGGAAAAAATGAAAGGAAAAAACAAAAAAATATATATATACAGAGAAAATGCAATTTAATTCTCATTTCTTTAGCAAGTTTCAATTTCATTTTGATATGTTACTTTTCCCATATGCCTTCTGACTTAGTAACTGCAGCTTAGCCACTTCTAAAAAAAGAAAACTGCAAAATTTACAAATTCAGTCTTGGGCACACAAGTTCGTTATTTCCCATCATTTTAAGATCACATTCCAAGCATCACACTTTTTTTTTTTAAATTTATTCTTATTTTTTAAAATTATTTTGGTCCCCTCAGTTATAAAAAAAAAAAAGAAATCAGGATAGCACTTTCGGTCACTTTGTCATGCATACTGACACTTGTGAACTTTAGGCCTTGATGCACACAAAAAAACATTACGTACATAAAAAAGGGAAATACTCTGCACCTACTTCTACACATCTATGGAACTATATTCAAGAAAAACATTAGTGGGAGGAAATACTTCCAACAGCATGAATAGGACAAATGCAACGACATTTACACAATAATCCCGTACAAGAACGTTTTTTTTGTCTTGTGGCGAAACGTTACCAAAAACTTAATTAGGAATTATTTTCGCATTTCCAAAATACCGAATCAATGGCTTTTCTTGAATATAATGCAGACAACCAAATATTACAAAGAAATGAACTTACTAATGAATCATACTCCTGCACACGACCGAAAAGTAGCCTGTACTTTAACTAGCAACATTTACAAACTATTTATATTTGCTCTTAAAAAGTCTTTATACATAAATTAGCAAAGCATTACGACAGTATCGTGCATAACAATGCAATTCGTTGCAAAACAAGCTTTTAATTTTTTTTTTTTTAATCTCCCAATATCTTTGCGTGACCATTATTATATACAATCTATTACGACGGAACATATACTTACCAAAACACTGGAAAAAAAACCAACGAACGCTTTTTTTTTTTTTCAGAGAAAACACTGGTATCTTTGTTTTTCTTTAATTTTTATTGGGAGTCCTGAACGTAATTGGTACAATTTTTTTTTTCTTCTTCAGAATTACTAAAAATTATTGGAATACAGCAGTCATCAAAATTAGTACAAAAAGTATAAACCCAGCAAACTGATCACGAGGTTGAACAATTGGCACACAACAGCTCTTGCTCAAGCCTTGGAAGTTCAAAATTTGTCAGGCTGCGCAGCAGACTAATTCCATTACTACAATTCAGAACATTTAAGAATGAAAGAAAATATATTTCAAGACGACTACATGATTGGAATTTCTCTAATTCGAAAGGCTGAGCAAGAAACGACACAACATGTGTCTACACTGGAACTACGATTAAGTTCAAGAAGCAGAATTAGGAAAACAGATAGAAAAACATATAAACAGCTACATCCTATTGCTTTAAAAAAAAAAATTGCAAAAATAAATTTATCACTCCCCCATCAATCGGTTTGAGAAATAATTCCCCAAACGATCACCGCTAGCCTCTCCACCGAACTTACAGGACACTTTATACATCATTTCTTTCGCATTTCATAGAAATTTTGTGAATATAAGCTACTTACTGTTTACAATTAGACGATAAAACAAAATTCGTCAAAATCCACCAGTAACTTAGCACTAAACTGAGCATTGTGTATATTCATATATAATGTATTTCATATTGAAAGTCTGCAAACCATTAAAAAATACATCACAGTGCATGCAGAGATAAGGCTTCACGTGGAGCGCCCTATTCTGGACACACTACGACCTGCATTAACATGCATGCCCTCCTTCGGAGCTCCGATACACTTCAGTCAAGCATTTCCACTTGAACAGGAATTTTCGTTTGGTTTCATACAATTAACAGATCCCTCAACACAGCAATACTTTTTTTTTTTTATACATTGTATTGTAAGCAGGAAAAGGAGCCTAGAGACAACCAGCCAACAGAGGCCTACAAACTTGTGATGAAGATTGTGCACACACACACTTGGGGGGTAAAGAGCAGGACTAGAGATTAAAAACGCCAATGATTTCAGTATCAAATGTACTGGGCGTACTTGGATCACCTATACAACATTTTATTTCTTTTTTTGTGTTTTTAAGTATCTGCAAGGCACACCTTGGCATCGAGACTAGTTGCAGCTGAACAGAAGACAGGACGATATCGCTGGACAATCAGGTTGATGCAAACAGCTGACAGCTTTCGAAACACTTAACTTGACCTCACATAGGATTCAAGGTGTACCTTGGAGAGTTTCTTCCAAATATCCACATTAAGGAACCCATCAATGCTCATATCCTCATTTCAAAAAAATCACACATATGCTTGCCACGTATCAGGACAAGGTATTCTGAGAAGAAAGAAAAAAAAATGCAGTTTTCAAGATTTCACCAGACGAGTTTTAACCCTAACTGAACAATTAGCCGGAACCATGATGCACACAACTGTTCGCTGTATTAAAAAACAACTTTTGCTCCGAAGTTTTGATGCTCCTTTGTTTCTGGTCTGATCAGGTTACCAGGAAAACAGCCCTAAACACTACCTGAAAACAATAAAAAAGGTTCAATGTACTGTGTGTGTTAACAGAAAAAAAGCAACACTTAGTAACTATATGAACCAACAGCATTCGATAGTACTTCTATTCCCGCGGTGAAATTAAACCACATATCTAACACTTCTTTTGCTTTATCAAGATTTTTAAAAAGCAGATACTCATTCGAAAGAGTCCTAACGCCATACAACATATACGTAAATATTACCTGCTGAAGCAACAAGAAATTCAAGATTTTTGAAAAATTAAAATTTGAATTTCCTTATTACTTTGAAAGCAGACTGAATTCAACAGCCAAACTTCGCACATAAGTTCCTATACCGTAATAAGAAAAACAGGTTTTTCGAATTCCGCTTCATTTTTGAGATACAGATGTTCAAATTTGCAGCTAAAAATTTTATTGTTGGTTCGAACAAAGAAGCAGAAATCAACAACTGAACCTCGCAGATGAATTCCTGACACCGAAACAAGAATAAAAGGTTAAATGTCATTTTTCGAGATACAGGTATTTTAATTTGGAGCTCAAAATCATCTTACAATGGTAAATAGAAGGAACGAAGCAAAAAAAGAGGCATGAAAGTAAAATTTAGTTTTCGGGAGTTGATTTGTATCAATTGCGTAGATATTTGAAGTTAAAATGTCATGTCATCGGATTGTCAATGTTGCCAGTCTGGTATGAAGTTTTTTTCACACAGTACTACGTGCATTTAGCATTGTAGGCTCGTAGTTGGAAATCCTGGATCTCGAAAACAAAGCGAAATGTCGCACATGATCAATATACCAAGGCAAATTTTGGAAGGTCCTAAAATCAACAACAAGCGTCCTGGATGTTTTATTTTCTCAAACAGAGGCTTGATATTTATTCGACATATGATAATGATGGTAAACATCGCATGTCAAAAGCACACACAATGTCAACCTGTAAATAACGTGAGGTGAAATTATTAAAATGTCAATTTTCAGTATTTAACCTGATGATAATCACAGTTTACAAAACTGTTCTGTGTTTCACATATGTTTATCATCATCATTACAAAATACCAGAGCCACTGAACGGACTCAGTGCTATTTGAAAAAAGCCGAACTTGAAAGTTGGTTGGCAACACTGACAAACCCGATAACATTACATTTTAACTTCTAGTATCTATCCAATTGATACAAATCAACTTCCCAAAACTACATTCTTTTTTTTTTTTGCTTTTGAAGTTTTATTTATGGCCTTTAGGCATCTAAGGCTCAGGCCGAGATAAGGGAGGGGAAAGGATTCGGAAAGGTGTCGGCCAGGACCTGTTTCAAGGTGCCATCCCAGCATTTGCCTGGTGACAAGAATGGTCGAACCCACGACCTCCCGAATGCTACGCTAACGCTCTACCACTGAGCTACAGTAGCTCGATGTGAGCTCCAAATTGAAATCCCTGCATCTTGAAAATGAAGATGAATTAGAAAAGTTCTCTCATTCTTCTTGTCTTGGCGTGAGGAAATAATATACAAAATTTGATTGTCGAATTCTGATTCTGTGTTCGAATCAACAAATCTTCGAGCTGCAAATCTGACCAACCGTATCCCAAAAATGGAGCGGAATTCAAAAAATTATAAAGAGACAATTTTTATCTTGTTATTGTGTTAGGAACTTATATGCGAAGTTTGGCTGTCCAATGTTATGTTTTCGAAGCGGTAAGAAAATTCAAAATTTATTTTTTTCGGTTTTCTATTTCTCAGTTACTTTTGCAATTCAGCAACTAATATTAACCATATTGCATGGCTTTAATATTTCTTTCGAATGGGTCTGAAATTTTCTGCTTTCAGCACGCTTTCGAGGAAAAGTGGTCTGACGAAAGCCTTTGTACCATACCGGAATTTGCCCGGTGCAACGAACCTCAGTATGGCCTGCAGCAGAACTAATTCTAGTGCCAACCTGATCCGAAGTTCTAGATCGGAACAATTAAACCACTGCGATGGGTTTGTATACAAAACAACTGCGATTTGCTTATGTGGAGACGAGCATTACGAATGAACTACGAAAGAAAATAAGACCACATCAAAACAGGAACATTTGAAAACAGTTTTCTGAAGCACAGTGTGGTAATTACTGAGCAACCATCGCGCCTTGGAAACCTTGACACCATTTTCGAAGTGTAAACTAGATCACCAGTAAATAAATTTCTATGAAACAGAGTGCACAGCTGCCGGCCAGAGTGGACGATAAGTCATTTGACAAAGTATTTAAACTATGAAATTATCATTATCAATTCACAAACTTCAACATAACCGCACCAAAACTATTGTTTTTAGACAAGCAGCTACTAGTAGTCAACGAGAACTGAATAACTGACTTATGGGCCGGGCCACCCTGTATATCGTATATGCTCTGTTCTTGGAACGTACGTGCGGTGCGATCCCAGGGTCCGTGCCTCAGAGCGATGACATGACTCGCCGAGCATACCTTCATGGAAATTACACAGGGCTTATTCTAGTTCGCAAATTACAACTTCCACGCTTAGGTTTCGCAATTTGTTCTGCAGTTATTTGTTCTTAATCACTAGAATGATTCAGACATTTAAAAAGAAGTCAACACATACACAAACATGATACACGAAAAGAAACCACAAGAAGTGGAAATAGAGAACTAATTTTAGAACTAATGCAGCCTTTACTTCCGTCACTCATTTAGCAAGAACTAAACTTGTATTTCCTTAAACTATACGAAAATACTTAAGTTGGGAGTTCAATGATTTCCTTAGTGCTATAAAAACAGTCTTCAGAGTGGAAATTTGATACTACTGGCCCCACCTGCTAAAGCAATCACATCTTGTGCACGTCATTACAAAAATTGACAGGGGGGAGGGGAGGGAACGTAGCAACATGAAGTCCTAAACCCATATTTAATTTCAACTGATTGTTCCTACTTTTTCTACTCGGGTGGGAATCCTGCACTAAATGAAAAAAAAAAGAAAACAGTTAAATTGTAGCATTTATGTGGTTTTTTAGTGTTCTCAGGCGCATCACCACGAAAATCTGTGATAACTTCTCGCTATATTGAAGATTCTAGACATCGTATCAGCCATATCTTCTAATTTTCCATTAATCTTCCATACTACGCTAAGCTTGGCAACTTATTACTATAGAGAACATCTATATTCAGTGCTTAGCTAAAAGTGGCAAAGATGTCTTATCTTCAGAAACACGTACAAATCCTTCACCTACCTCTAGTATCCACAAGACACTAAGTAATCGCCTAACTTTTCCACTACAGACGCAGCTTGCTGGGGTTGAATTGGATCTTCATAAAGTGAAACCACCACAGCTAGAAGAAGAAACAGAACACAACGTTAAATACTATAGATACTGTGCTCAATGTTTATCTGACATCGCAAAGATTACTTTTACTTGACGTCTGAAACAAGGATCACATACAAAGCGAAACTAAGCTTACACCGAAACCTTAAAAGCCTGAATTAAATAATCAAATAATTAATGTATCTACACTTATGGCCTTTAGGCAGGGATATGGTACGAGAGCATGTTGTAAGTTGGTAAAGGCCTAACTTAAAACTACCATCCCGGCATTTGCCTGGTGACAGGAAAAAACGTCAGAATAGGTTGCCGCTGGGCTCATTCCCAGGATTTTCTGATTACCAAGCCACCACTCTACCAACTGAGCTGGTACTGCTAGGTAGCAATGGAATGAACTGAATCCAATTAAGGTCTTCAGTGTCAAACTCAGGCCGGGATAGGGAAGATGCGAAAGGTAGCGGAAAGGTTCTTAAGCTTCCATTCCGGCATTCGCCTGGTGAAACGGAACCTCAGGATGGTCGGCCTTGGGGAGCAATCGAATGAGTAACTAAGTTAAAGTTATTAGGGGCGATGCTCAACTGTCCCGATCTGCATATCTGAATGCTGCCTTTGCTTGCTACAAGTACGTGTTCGTGTATTTATCAGTTACCATGCAAACATGAAAATTGTCAAATCGCGCAGCGCCTCGCTGCCGAAGATACAGAACGATTTCGCTGATGAGCTATGAATTGTTACTTGCAGTGCATCACTGCAACCCCGCCGCGTTTATTACAAGAAAAAAAAAAAAAGGTCAAACTGACCCGCTGTCAGCATGACAGCTTGCAGCAGACGCTGGCTTTTTTAAAATCACTATTTTGTTAAATTCCTTCTTGCTTTATTCTGTTTAAGAACTGGAAGAACTATATTATATAAACAGAGTCTCAAATATTAGCTGAAGAAGCAGTACTAGCCTGCGTAACATGTAGACATCGACGTCGTAATTAAACATTGTTTTTCGAAGACACGTGTAGGCCCTCCGCGGTTACGGTTAATATTTAGTTTCTATCATGCATGTACAATAAAAAGATTCCATGCGTGCACGAGTGAACTCCGCAGTAACATGCTAACCTCATCTCATAATAAACGTTTTTTATATGCTGGTTCTTTCGTCACCAGATGAATGCTGAGAAGGTACTACAGATCAGGGATTTACACCAGACCATTGGTTTGCCAACCGGTACCGTCCCGGAACCATTTTTTTAATTATTATTATTATTTCTTTGTAGATTGACAGATCCGATCTTTATATTTCCTTTCCACAGCGAACAATGTGAAAACATGCTCTCCCAACATTTGAAACTGCAAAGCTCACTTTTTGAGCATTCTAGACCACCAGCTGGATTTTTCTTAATATACCTGTCTTACATGCAACATATCTAGTATCAAGGTAGACAGCATCAATGTCAACGTGTACTATTCCACAAATGATTAATGTTTGGATTGTAAATTTCCAAGTTATTTCTAAATATAATTTATTTACTTTTTCTCCTTAGAGGGGAGGTTTTACTACTCTACGACTAAAAAGAACATTTGAATTGACGTGAAGCAAGTAAGTACTAAAATATTATTTAACACTAAATAGTACTACTACAAAAAAATGAAAATAAATATTGTTAAAACACTTAAATCTATTTTTTTTTTTTTTTTTTTTTGTACTCCCAGTCCGTGACTATCAAAAGGTTGAAAAATAGCTACAAGACCACTTCCCTTTCTCATGGAAAAGTAAAATTTAATGCTGTTCACAAGCTTTTAAGTTTGCGAACATTTTATATATTTAAGAAATTCTATTATCTTAAAAAACAATTCCATCTCATTTGGGCTATTCCATGTCAAAGCAAAAGAAACATTTTCAACCAGAACATTGCAGATGTTGATAAAAAGTTTGTAGATAAAAGTACACATAACAAAACAATTTCATTTATTTTAATTTTTTCTTCCTATATTCTGTAACGTGCCTTACGTAAGGGTCACTGTTCCTGTCCTAGTTAAAAAACCAGAAACAATTCTGGTATTGTTTGAAAGATAATGAAATGCCTTTTTCAACAATGTCAAAGTTGCATTAATGTGTTCAAGGTCACTTGAGCTGACCTTGAATATAACGAAGAGTCATACCTTCGATATTTGTCGAAAACCAACGTGTTTGGAACCAAAGTATATGCTAATACATACCCAAATTACAAGTTGGGACATATATGGCATCAGATAATACTGATCTTCTAATGCAATCGATAAGTAAATTTACAAATGTGGTTAAGTTTTCTAGAGCTAATCAAGTAGCGACACTTGATTTACAACATTTTGTCTCAGATTACATACTCTATTGAAACGGTTCGCTTAGATCCTCAATAACTAACTGAAGCGTTATCTTGAATAATGTCTCAATCCCAAATATTCACAACTCAGAGATTATCCATGTATTTGAAGTAAATATTTTCACTATATTCAAGCGTTCTGAATCAAGTAGTTGTTTTCCGCACATTTAAGTACTACAAGCTAGAAAAAATCCATAACATCTTGAAAATATTTCTTAACCTGCCTTACCAGACAGTATTGCCACCTCATTAGCTCGAGAAAACCCTACCCACATACGTAAATTCACATTCAGATTGCATTAATAAAAATGTTAATATTATCTGATCGTAAAAACGGTCCCAAATAATCTGGATATATATTAATACATACTTTGGTTCCAAATATATTTGTTTTCGACTAAAATCTAAGGTATGCACCTTCGCCATATTCAAGGTCGAAGTACAACACAAATGACCTTGGAACAATGGAATCTCGACCGTGTGACTGAAAAGTAATCTCATTAGCTATTAAACATTACGAAAACCTAGGATAGCAACAGCTACTTACGTGGGGCCACGTTACCGTAAATTGACGAATTTTTGCCATTTTCAAAGAGATCCATAATAATACATAACCAACCAACCTTAAATTTCACATATTAATTTCTAATATTTCTCCAAACAAAATTATTAAAATCTGAGATGGTCGGAGTGTGGATGTGGCAGGAGATGACCTATTTTTGCTCGGTAGCAGTTCTTCCTCCCCTCCCCAGCTCAAAATCTGCGTGAAGTTTAAAAGATCATGGCAAAAGTGACATTTTCTCTATACAAGCCTCCAATGACAATGTTTATAACTTTCTCCTATACCAGAAAATTTAAATTGATCAAGTATCGAGGTTGACACAATTTGGATCCCAAGCGCACAGATTGTTGTCTCCTTGGAAGATGTTACAAGTGCGACATAGGCGATTATGAAGTAAGTCCAATTTCATCAAGAACCCCTAAAGGTTTCGAATAGCAAATACAATTGCTATAATTTAACTGGTATCGTATACTTCTAAGTATTTCTTTCTCGATTTAACACCTTGCATGAAGTTCAACCACCAGTCACTCACTCACATACACATATTCAAAAAGATCCCTTTAGAAATACTTGCCCTGTTGTGTTTTCATGCAGTGTACACCAACTTTTCCAAGTTTTGCCCTAATAACTCTATCCGTTCCAGACAAATATATGTAGCGTGTGCCTGCCAACGTGACACCAGAAGAAGTGAGTATATCCTGTTTTTCAAAACCTTGTACTAGTTTGCACAATTCATCTTTTGAGACCTGAAACGAAAGAAAGACAAAAAAACTTTAAAGTTTGATAATTAAAAGTATCTACCACATTCATATTAAAATTACTACCAAACGACACTGAAATTAATGGTTTTAAACAACTAATAATTATGGACAAAAGTTTTCACATGTCTTGAAAGAATATTTCCGAAATTTGCAGGTGTCCCTCCTGTGTGTAACATCTGCAAACAGAAATTGAAAGCAGGATTAATAATTCCTACAATGTTACAAATAATATCCCTCTCCGGGATAAAACTAACTAACTATACAAGTGAGATTATTTTTCGCCAACGAAGTGGTACCTTTTCAATATCAGGACAATCTTTCACACAAAAGTACGTCATGTTATTGGGCATCTCTCTGCAAGTCAAATATACGATATTTATTTTTCCAATAAGAAAAAGATACAGGCATGCGTCGAAACTTTTGTAAATACCTGATACGAATTCAGTAACATTAGTTTATACACTGAATTTCAGATAAGCTGCATACAAGAAAATGAAATGTTTATAGTGCAACGGACTGTCGGAAAGGGTGTAAGCCATCGTGCGGTTCCCACCTATACTATTAACATTATCTAATGCAATTATTAGGGTATCCATTGTGTGCTCAGCCTCTCGTATAAGACATGATGACATGGTTCGGAGGCAAGCAATATAATTTTTCTGGTCACGCGCCAAAACAAACTAACTACATTTTGAGTTTTCTACAGCACTTAATGCATTTAGTCACAGTTGTATACAAAGAACGATGTCAGGCCTGTTTTTACAATAATCGAGGCCTTTGGACTTTAGGTTAATAAAAGCTACTTAAGACGTGATTTGGAATGACAAACATTCTTAGCAAAAAAGAAGACAACCTAACTTTATTAAAAAAAAAAAAAAAAATGACAGTCCGTTTCGGCATGTGACGCCACTTAATCGAACAGTTCTAACGAAAAGTGAAATTTTATTATATTTAACGCAAAAATAACTGAGTAAAGAAAGTATCTTGTAATTAATATTTAATCATGCAAATTACTCGTCACAATTTTAATAACAGTTTTGCTCTAAATAGAAGAAATGGAGATTTCTTTTCACCTTTCCTATACAACTACTACTCGGAGTAAATGGAGAAACCACAAAATGAACCTTGTAGTAAGTACTAATAACAGAGTTATCGCCCATACAATTCATTTTACCTTTACTAATAAGAATGCAACTCGTGCCGGGATACAAGTTAAAGTTGTCTTATTAGATCAGAAGGGCGTGCTTCACACGTCATGAGCATTTAAGTGGCCACTGTACTAATGATACTAGGTACATTATTTCTCATAGTGATAATTATATGGTTTCCCTATAGACAGTTTTGACCTTAAGTTTCTGCACAAGGTGAATCAATGGCAGTATCCTATTGCCTTCCCACTGTACTTATAACATTTTTTATTTAAACCAGGCTTATTTAGTTTAAATGCTTTGCTTTATTTGTTTATATTACATATGGACAGAAATAAGTTTGTTTCTCCTTAATGTCCTTATGCAGGCAGCAGCGGGGTTATGAAGGACGGGCCCTACAGCTTAAAGTGGAATCCAAACCACTACTAGGTTTGCATCTGAGAGGAACTGTCCTACACCTGGATCGCTTGATTACAAATGCAATAAATACGCTGTACTGATCTTGCATACTTCACATAATTAAGTGTCACTGCAGAAGAACAAAAAGATACACAACTGCACTAGTGAAATCACTATACATACTAACTCACTATGGCGTACAGAACTCGCAAATTCATCGCCGCAGTAACAAACGTTCGCCATTTTATTCTATCCTGGGCAATATTAAGCCAGTTTTCATCACGAACACATACTTATCGAGTTATACACATTACTAAAATAAACGGACAATTTCAAGACTACAGAAACAGATCTAATTTAGCCCAAGATAGGTCACTTGGTCAGAAATATAGACAATTTCCATACCAATAAAAGAAGTGAATAAAGATAGTACGAATTATTTGAGTTCACTCTGACTGAACCATCCACACATACGGTATACATACACACATACAGAAAATAATTTTGATTACATAAATTAATGTCCTGGGGATTTTATGAGAAAAAATCTTGTACGGAATTTCGGTGCATTTTAACAATACTAAACATTATTTGAACAAAGGAATATTTAGAATGTTTGCTTTGATTGCAATTGCATAATAATAATAATAATAATAATAATAATGCACACCACTGGATGCAGTCGATAAAATTTGCCAATTTCTATCAATATATTTTTAGCAAAGTTAACTTTGGCGTCTCTATGAAACAACAGGCATTCAGGCAAACAAAGATACAATTTGGTTTCGTTTCGTTTGTCTAGGCTTAACGTCCTTATGTAACAGCAAGGTTAGGAAGGACAAGACCTACTGTTTACAGTGATATCCGAACCACTACTCGGTCTGCAATTTAGAGGAATTCTGTGGCACCATCGAGAATCGAACCCGGGACTCCTTGATTACAAGGCGAAATGATATAAAATTAACGTAGATGGTTTAATATGTGGAACAGTCACCATGAAGTTCACACTACTGGTGGCATTTTTGCTTTTAATTTTTGGGGTTTAAACCATTTAAAATATATATCTGGTTTAAACCAGCCAAACCTAGTTACGGTCGCTGATTTATCTAAATTCAGCGCAGCTCCATCACGTGGGTACTTACGGATACAGCAAAGTGTTCGGACATGATACCTGTAGCTTGAAGTATGAAGTAACAGCATGTTAAATTGGCAAAACTTTTAAGATTCCACTGCAATTCAGCAAAGGACATCCGTTACTCAAATGCTCTACAGAAAATTGAACGACGTCTAGCATTTACAATCTTAAGAGTACGAAACAAGCACAAAGTATTGATAATTGAACTTTCATTTTAAATATATTTCGAAAATTAATTCCGTATCTTTAGACAACTATGGTTCAGGTCGAATGGATAATCATGGACAAATGGTGAAATGAAGAAAACGAACACCGAAAAAAATAACAAAAACTATGTTTGTCCACATGACACGAGCCGGGATCAAACCGGAGACCCCTCGCACCAGAAGCGCTCTATCATAGCCACCGCGGCCCCTATATTAATTCCTTACCGCCATTTTATTTAACATATTTGACTTAGAGGAAGTGTACGTTGTATTCTTGGTCCGGATGTGCGCTACACATGCAAGACGTTTATGATTAGTACATCTTACTTTAAGAAGGAAAAAATCTACGGGAAGACTAACACCTAGAGAAATCAGACTCGCCTTTCATTCCGCGGATACTTTGAAGATATGCAGATTCCTTGACGGAACCTACCGCTGGCGTGCAAGGACTCAGGAATGCAACAGCGACGTAATGAAACTTCATACATTATAAACAGTCTT
>JAGDQP010042137.1:0-16644 GCA_022664845.1 Lepisma saccharinum | reverse complement strand
CCAACCAACCAACCAACCAACCAACCAACCAACCAACCAACCAACCAACCAACCAACCAACCAACCAACCAACCAACCAACCAACCAACCAACCAACCAACCAACCAACCAACCAACCAACCAACCAACCAACCAACCAACCAACCAACCAACCAACCAACCAACCAACCAACCAACCAACCAACCAACCAGGGAAAAGTATAGTCCGTGCGGTATAGTGTTATCTATCCGTGTTTAAAGTCGTGTCCTCGTATCGCGTCACTCTCTTGGCGTGTCTACGTCGACAGACGAAGACAGTTTTGTGAAGGTGCTGACTGTGTTAGCAAAGTATATACTGTTAACCGCCAGGATGATTTCGATAGGCTTGGACTTGTGTATTCTGTTCACTTCATTTTGACTGAAGTGGTTTCACATCGTAAATTGATTCATTGTATGATAATGATTCATTTCACATCGGTAATCGAAATATGAATCATCAGAAATAAGATAATGTATTAAAGAAAGTTCTGATGCGCTGAAGACTAAACGAATGCTAATACTATACTTTGCTGTATATCATATTCGTTCCATTATAGTTATTAATTCAATACAGTTATTATATCTTAAATATGCACCAATTGAACAAGAGTTCTTTTCCACGGTCTTGGTAATTTAATAAATTTATTTAAAAAATTGAAATACCTACCGTGGAGATATTAGTTCTTGTAGTTCTCTCAAATTAGTACTATTTACGCACATGTTTACTATTTTCAGTAATAGTGCATATACAATAAGTTCAGTTCCTTATGATGTGACGACAATTGACGTTTCTGCTATACTTTTATTATTATATTATTAAAAGCATAAATATATTGATTTGTTGATATATACGAAGTTGAACTGCAATTGAATAAGGATCACTAATATGTAACTAAACTGATCGACTGTCAAAACCATCTAATGATACGTATTCTTCAGTTCGGTTCATTACTTTATTTGTAATGATCAAATTCATCTACGACTGCACTAATTATAATCTTTTTAGAGATCATAAAACAAGATACAGATACGGATCGGTTGCACCTTCCTCCAACATTCGACTTATGTGTAATTACATAACGCATATTAAATTAATCACCTTTGAGATAATTTCGTTTATGATCTACTTCGAAATAAGATGTAAATCTCGATTGAGACTTAAAGACAGATGATGCCACCTTCCATGCATACTCTTGAAGCACGTTGTTTATAGCGACGGGCATCTAAAGTCTTCCAGCCTTAGTTCGAAGTAGAGGTAAACAAATCCACGTGGGTTGACCAGCGTTGATTGGCTATCGAAACTCATCGCGCCAGTATCCCACTGCAACATAGTGCATTCTGAAACTAATGATTTCAAGCAAAGGTACTAACATTTTCCTTGCTTGATACATAAACGCATTATTTATAATTTTTTAAACAATAGGTTCGGCCGTATTTCAGTCGCACACACTTAGGTTTTTACTGCGCATGCGTGCTAATCCGCGCGCCAATGCGGCTGATTTCAAAAGGAAGAGCTCCGTAGCAGCGATGGTTGACAATAAACCATCTCCCTCTCGTGTTATGAAACACAAAAAAGGAAAACCACTTACAAGTGCAGCAAAAAACATAGTGTTACAGTTACAAATACTTTAATGAATTGTGCAGAGCATATAAAACCACAGGAATAGATGAAATCATAAAGATAGCTGTAGTTCTTAAGAGTGGTTTTGCTACAGGTATGCGAAGTGTGCGAAAAGAAGGTTCCATAACTGTGTGTTTGTCAGTTTGTGTGTGTGGACGACGCCTACGAAAGAAAAAAAAAGTGTGCGAAATGTGATGTGGAGAAGAAGTGATTTTTTTAGGTTCGCACTACGTCGGAAGTACACAAATTTGTTTTTGATAATGAGCCCCTACTCGAAAAGAATCGTGTTGATTAATTACTCTGCTATTCCGGACAAAAAATCTACAATCACTTATAGGAAATCGGCCTCCCATCCTGACTGAAGTTTTCCAGGTTTTTCCCTCAGTCAAACCATGCAAATGCCGGAATAGTACCTACAGATTAGGCCCTGGCCGACGACTGCCTTCCAACATTTTCTCTCCCACCTTATTTAGGCTTGTGATGCCTGAAGGCCGTATAAAATAAACTAAATTCTTATGGGAAATCTGTTTTTAATTTGTACGTGTAATATATGGTACTTATTTAATTATTTACTTATTATAGATAGAGATTAAAAATGTCTTTTCATTAACTTAAGCTTCTCATGTCTTCTCTCTTTGAATCCCTGCAAAGCGATTATGCTTTGCTTAGAAAGTCAAAGCAAGCAAACAATGACCATGTTATAAAATGTCAATATATATATATATATATATATATATATATATATATATATATGTGTGTGTGTGTGTGTGTGTGTGTGTGTGTCTGTCTGTCTGTCTGTCTGTCTCTGTCTGTGAGAGAGACAGAGAAAGAAAGAAAGAAAGACAGACAGACAGACAAGACAAGACATACCTGTGTTCTGGAAATAAATAAGCGCCTTTATTACCAGCCAATTGTAGCTCACTAGGTGGTGACCTCATGCCGAACCTATTCGTACCTGTCTGCTTGTTTTCATGTTCCAATCGAATGTTTGAACTTTTTTTTTCCATATCCTTAACAGGCATTTTTAGAAAAGTTTGTTATCGTGTCATGTTTAGAATTTCTTTTCAACGCGAGGGAATTTCACAGAACTGTACCACAAATATGTCAACCTTCGGTCCAGAAATTCGAAATACTTTACACATGAATATAAGGTTCAGGAACAGTGAGAATCCCGTTTCTGTAGTGATTTAAGATAATATCTCCAACATAGCAATAGTCAGCATTAGTTATATACTTGCTTAAAGTACCTTACACTCGCTACACCAGCGTGATTCAGTAAGCCAGCAGATGATCTTGCTGTTAAAGTTCGTTGCTGCGGATGAATACATTTTGATTTGTATACATCTGCTTCGTACTAAGGCTGGAAAGAGAATAAACAACAGAACATCACAACTAGTGCGATACCTTTCTAAACAAAGAAGAAATAATGAATTCAAAAAACGCGCTACTTAATTTTTTCCAATATTGCCAAAATGTATTTCGAAATGTTTCATACTAAAACACGATTATGCCTTACGCCAGTTCCAATACATGGCGATGTAGAATTTAAACTCCTTACACAATTCTTCTTTCCTTCATTTTATATACTTGTACTCTGTCACATTTTATTTACGTTTTTTTTTTTTTTTTCCAAATAAACGTATCCAGAAAACACATTACCACAGAATAAACCGATGTTCGCCTGAAGGAACGTTCTTGAGGAAGTAGAAGAGTACTTAGCGAGGGAATTGTTACTGTTACAGAGAGTACGTCTTTTTTTTTTTTAACTAATGTTCTCCGTCCGTGAGATATGTCACTGTTAATAGCTTTATCTTAGATACTGAATTTTACTACAAACCTTTGTAAGTATTGGTCTTTTCATTGTACTTCCAAATTAATAAACGCTATTCCTTATTTTTCGTCAAGTTTTCACTAATTTGAAATCAATTCTATCGTTTTAAATGTAGAGCATAAATAGTAAAACATTCTAGATCTTGAAATGATGTTTTCACGTAAATTGTGTTCAACCTTCTTTTGGACTTTGCTGCAAAATGTTTTCAAAGACCTTGACTGCAAATGTTTTTCAACTGGAAAACCTGGGAAGTCAGGAAAAAATTATAAAAAAGTCAGGGAAATTTCTTTAAATCAGAAAAGTCAGTAAAGTTTAGAATTTCCCCGTGTTCTGTCCAATTTGTGGATGTTTCTGTTCACGGGACGGAGCAGAGAAGGGTGTAGCACATGCTTGCAGAAATCATTGTTCAAGCTACAAACGGGTTGGTCATCCCTTTCTTTTGACCTAACCAAAACTATTTCATACGTTGATCGTACTATTGCGCGTGGAATGTAAAAATTAAGCTTATTGTTCTATCTTTTCCCTTAAATTAGTTTGTCGTCGATAATCTGAATAGACGTGATTTTAGTTTGGAAAACCGGGAAAAGTCGGGGATTATTTTTGTTATTGCTCGCTGGACACCCTGATTGTTCATTTACTCCAATTGGTTCAACTGTATTTGTGTTGATACATCATCTGGTCTTGCAAATTTTCCTTTATTTCTTGGATTGATTCCATGTTTTTCCTGAGACAGATATTTCTTTATTCGCTTTCTACGCTTTGTGTCTACTTAATATTTATTCCGAATTGTAGATTTTGAAATTGGTGGTATACGATGGTGTTTACATTTTCGACTTATATTTTCGATGATTCCATACAGCATTCACAATGTTCTTTTTGGCTTAATAAACTTGCATAGTCGGGTCAGCGAATATACAGCGTTTCGAAACGCACGTGCCATCTATATGTTTTAGAGCTCCACCCTTTAATTTATTGTTTGTAACCTCTTCTCCTGAGTGAAGTTATCTGTGTGAATAACACACACTCACTCACTCTCTCGCTCTGGTCACTATTTTCCAAACAGTATTGGTGTGGCAAAAAATTGTCGAAAGGACACTCCCCTTCGTTCTCTGATTTCGCTTTTCTTATTTATTGTTCACTTCCTCTCTTCTTCTTTTCTATTCTTCAGACTTTCTTGTTTGTAATTCACCTGGGCTTCCTGATCCTGGTATCTTTTCCTGTTACTGCGGATGATCTATCCCAGGCTATTGCTGTTGCGTTTAAGTTTTTCTTTAAAATGTTCCTTCTGTGTATTTGGCTTACTGAGAACTTTGGTAATTTTATTTAATATCTTTCTTGAAACATTTTTTTAAGGATGGAGAACGAATTTTTTAACGAATAAGTTGGTTTTGATACTCAAAATTAGGCCTATATTTGACCCTTTTTATTACACGTACCACCACCTTAGGTTCTCCATTCTTCTTTCGTAAAAATGCCCATCACCGTTATAATTTTCAGGCATCTTTGGAAGCAAAGCAAGCAGACAGTATTACCTATAATGTGAATCCGAACATAGACGTGACAATGATAAGGGGCTTCCCCGTATCGGGACGGGCGTAAACCATAGTGCTGTTACCGCCCACATAATTCATTTTATCTGTCAATCTGGACAGAAGGTTGTGATTAAGAAATACTCTTTCTCTGACACCAGTCATATAGTTAACGTGTTGTTGGTGGTAATGTTATTTCGTTCATTCTGTTAACTGTATTTAACTCAGCTGTCGCGGTTGTAAATATCTAGAACATTTCTTGGTAAAAAGCACGTTTTTTGTGTGTGCGTGCGCTGCAGTAGCTATTCTAGTAGACGTAGTAAAAATATAAGCTGTTTTTCGTTATTCCTAAAATATGTAATTTGTAATATTGTCGTTCGCTGTATTGATTCCTTGGATATGAAATGATAAACAAGAATAAAAAATACTCTCGGGAATAATGAGGGAGTTTGGTACATTTAGTGAGTAGTGAATGTTTATTACCTGCTACAATAATTTACCCTTCTCAATAGTGTTCGGTATTATGTGCCTATTTTTTTCGTTCATGCATAGCGATGTGTTTTGCTTGCATCGTCTTTTTCTAGTATCAGATCGTTTTTAGACATTTCGTTCCTTCTGCCACTTCACGTGAAATCATCGCTGTTTACTCCTAGGAATTATTACACCTTAAATATATTGATTACATCTTCAAATACATGTGAATTGGCGTGGGTTTGGAGTAGACTGATTCTTTGTGCTTTGTTATTTCCTCAGCGTTCTATATTTTAATATTACTTGTTACACAGTTGATTTTTTTTTCATTTGCTTGTATATTTTGATTTTAGCTGTTAAAAAATCGTATCGCAGGCTTTATAGAGAAATATCTTGTTTTTCATATATATATAAATATATGTGTGTGTATGTGTATATATACATCATTATGAAAGATTATAGACCTTTAATTTATGTGACATTTCTAATGTTTTCTCATTCTCCTTTATATATATACATATATATATATGTACATGTGTGTGATAGAAATGCATGATGTAATTTGTGTACATTCGTTTTTTGAGTAAACAAGCGGCATGGCTTTTTTTATGTTTTGTGTGCTTTTTGCTAGAACAAGTTATTTCTTTTTCACCTGCAGGACACAGTTCAAGCATTGGTTGCCGATTGTGATCATCCCTCAGTGAAGAGGATGAAAAACATTGAAGCTTACATGAATAGATGTGAGTAGTCAGTCTTCGTTGAATATAATTTAATGGTGAACATCATTTTTCATTGCTGCTACTTGAAGGGATATGAAAGTAGTGGTTTATTTAATTCATGTGAAAATCTCATACCAAGTGTTACAGAGACGGCGATAAAATATGTTGATATGGTAATTAAACATATGATACCAGATTGTAACATGTGAGAAGGTCACTTTCAGAATAGGAAGCTGTGCAAGACAGATGGTCGATACAGCGTAAAGGAATAGTATTGGTGTAGTAGTGTCTGAACCAGTACACATTGCGATGATGAATGTAACAAAGCATGTTGTGTATGTGTTTGTATTTTCGATATAAATAAGGATGATTTAGGGCAGTTGTTCGCAACCTTTCTCAAATCGCGGACTCTCTCTGACATCAGTAGTAATTTATCCCATTCCCCTTGTGTTCCGTCACACATGGTGAAATAAATTGGTGAATAAATATGATTGTTAAATTGCATTGAATTTTTGTGCTATTGCAGACGTAATGATGCTGCACAGTGTTCTTGCAGCATTAAATAGTTACTGACCGTAGAATTGCTCAGTGAAACACTGCAATACACCTCACATATAACGAAATTGGGAACTCGGAAATAAAGAGAAGATAACCGTGCAGTAGATCGTTACCTGCAGGTACATCTTACTTTATGACTTACCACAGGAAGAGAAGTTTTAGGTGCAGGTGTACCAATCTTGAATTTTCATCGTGCGGGAACACTATAATATTTAATTAAAAACAACTATAACATTCCCCATAGGGTAACGTTAATAAATTTTCTGCTTTTAAAGATTTTAAGAAACAATTATAAGTTCTAAAGCTTTTCTCCTCCTCCTCCTCCTCCTACTACTACTACTATTAATAATAACAATAATAATATAAAAACAGCAAACTAGACCACAATCAACCATGTTTTTTATCTCAATTTATAAATTAGTTAATATGTTCTTCGTTTTTAATTATCCGTTTTCTTCAATTTGGACAGCCCAACTATAATTAAACACTTAAATGTTGTTTCATCATATTCGTTGCATGAAAATAAACGACTGGCAAGAAGTTTTCTTCCCCTCGCTAGGGAGCAGCATAAGTTAAAAAAGAAAAAAGGTCGAAGTTCACTACCGTTAGTTTTATGAACTCGCTGCATAACTGAAAAAAATGTAGATAAACTGAGAAAAATAAAATATTTTATATATAAATTCAGATCGCCAGTAGAAAATAAACGGGTATATTAAATCGACAGTGGAAAAAAATTGGAACCATTGTCAATAAAGATATTCTACTGTTCGCAATAAAACTTGATACCTGTGTTTGTTTTATCTGAAAACAGAAGAGTTTTTCTTTTCTGTTTTGTTTTTCTAGTAATGATCCGAACCACAGATTGGGAACCACTGGTCTTTAGGTCAGACTGAGCATAGCACACCGAGAGGCCGTAGCTCAGTTGGTAGTGTAGGGTGTTTACAGGTCATGAAAAAGTACTGGGTCATTCCAACGAAAATCGACCGACTTACTACAGATTGGTTGCACGACCATTTTTGAAAATTCTGATAATTTGCACACATATTGATACATGTTTCGTAAACACAGGGTATGATTACAAATATCGGATTCCATTCCCTATGGCAACGGCGGCCATATTTCCAACATGGCGTGTGGCAAATCATGAGAAAATCAGGATACACGCGAAATGCAATATCTCAAAACTGAAAGGTGCTACAGATATGAGAAACACCACTGGAAAGGTAATGGAGTGCTAAAAACTTTATACCATTTCAGTTCTAAGTGCCTGTAATAATGCCACAAAGTCATGAGTGAACATCAGTCAAATTACCATTTTTAAGCCCTGAAAATTCTGGGAAGGAGTTGAGTCAAAATGTCCTATTTGTATTGTATTTGTCTCCATACACTGTAAAGCTGGACGAAATAGGAGATCGTAGAGATCCCGCCCAAAGTTCGAAAATAAGGGTCATGGGCGGGACCAACCAGTGACGTCACTCACAGGAAAGAAGTAAACTATGTCAGTGCATTGAGAGGGTTGAAAGCTTAAGAACACGTGAGTTTGGGATGTAATTGTAGGTTTTGTTGTTCTTCAAATTTGTGTGTGTTTTTTGCTTTTAGTGTGATGTCAGTAACCTATTAAAGGGTACATAGGCCTATGTACGTAGTAGGTACTCAATTGTCAAACGCACGTAAAACAATATTTTCTGGGGTGGTGAAATTTTTTGGATTCTCTGCGTTGAATAGATTCATGATCCAGTTGTGCTGTGTGTCCTCTGGAAAATACTTCTCGAATCGGACATAAAGTTGTGTTAAGTGTTCCTCAAACACAGATTTAATTTCTTGATTTAGCTGGTCCCCGGTTTCTTCTAACAACTTGCTTAATGTAAAAAGCAGTCACTAATGTTCCCGTCTTCAATGCTCCTCTTTTCCAAAGCAGCAACTTTCTTTTGAAGCCTGACAACTGCAGAATGAGTGTATCATTCCCTTGTAAAGACACATTCAAAACATTTAGGAAAATTACATTGCCGCGGGACAACCAACGTGAGTTGCATCATAATACAGGAGAAAAGTATGCTCAGCTCCCATATCAGCACACATTTTTGAAGAAAATTGACTTTTTGGGGGCGTCTTTTGACGTAGTTCACAACTTCTATAACTAATGACTGTATGTCGTTTAATTCACTACTGAGATTCTTGGAAGCAAAGGATTCCCTGTGTATATTGCAGTGAGTCCAGAGTGCATCAGGGGCTGTATGATAACGTCCTGACATGGAGCGAGTACCATCTGTGCATATTCCCATTTTCTCCAGTCCAGTTTGTTTTCTTCCATGAACTTGTCCACAATTTCGAACAACTCGTTTGCTGTTCCAAGTCCGATATTCTCACAAAACAAAAGATCTTCCAAGAATTTATGATTTTTGACTATGAATCTCACGTAGCAGATCAAGTTCGCATCGCTGTTACTATCAGTGGCCTCATCGATTTGAATCGCGAATTCCTGCCCCCTGAGTTGCTGGATTGTTCATTTACACCATCGGCAAGGTGATGTCAGACAAAGGTACACTTTTCAGTTGCTTAGCGGCAGATTCACCAACCATAATCGAGACCATATCAATTGCTGCTGGCAAAAACAATTCCTCAGTTATAGTGTGGGATTTCTTGCATTGTGCCACACGATGTGCTTCTTTGTACGATGCTAGAAGGGCTTTCCCGGGTACAGACATTTGCTGAGAAAATGCACTTTTATTTCGTTTCACTTCAGTTCCTTTACGGGAAAAATATTCCTGGTCCTTACCTTGTAAGGTGGTGTGCACAGTTTCTAAATATCGCTTCAACTTATTGGGTAACATGCTATCTGAAGCTAACACTTTCAAACAAATTACGCACTGAGCCCTTTCTTCATTACTATCAATAGTACTGATAAAAACCGAAGTCCAAATAACATTCATCATATTTCCTATACTTCTGTTTTGGTTTCTCTGTGCCACTAGGCTCTGCATTATCCAATTTCCGTCTTCATTATAAACTTACCCATTACGAATCAATCCACAGAAAACGTCCTATTACACTTAATGTAATTAACACACAACGCCTGCACATAAAACACTTGCAGCTACTTTCTTACTGTTTATTGTTAAAACAATATAAATTTAGATGTCTGTCTGTCTTCTCAGAGTAGCAAAACACAAAAAGCAAAGACAAGCCATGGCAACGAAAGAAGAAAGAACCAAGTCGAACTGAAACATCTGAAAATGGCTTCGACAAACAAAAATAAAACAAATAAAGACTATTCGTGAATGGTGGTAGTACTTTAGAAAATATTAAAACTCAAGAATCGTCCCAAAAATAATAACAGAAAATTCAGAGAAGAGAGAAAGTAAAGAAAGGAAAATTCCAAAGACATTTAAGAAGACATACTATTCTACAGAGATAAAGTAGAAGATCGCTAGTGGCCATCTAACAAGCATTATACGCGTTTAAGCCAAAGGTGAAAGGGTCACGGGTGATCGTAAGTGGAACAGAGGTGATACTAAGGCTTAGTCCACTATGTATTACTAAAGAAGAAGGGTGCAGACCTAAGTATGCTTGTTGCATTATAAATATGTTCCTTTGTAGGATCTTTTTTAAAAGTCCGCCGCACAGTTTCAAAACCTCTGCCGTAGACTCTGCACATATTTGTAACCCGATATTACGATATAAATTATATACATAGACAGTTATATAGAGTTTGAAATTATAGGACTTGAGACAAAATTAATGAGTAAATTGTTCATTAATTGCAAAATGAAATCTATGTAAACTACACGTTTCATTACGCTGTATATCGTGCTCCAATAGTTCTTCTTCTACGAGTGACGTCATCGTTAGGTTCTATCGAACGCTTCCGAGGATATCCGAAGTTCAAACTGTGCCGCCCTGGGTTTTTGAGAGACATCCTCACAAGTTGAACTATTTTTTTCGGGATTCTAAATCGTACCAGAATACTGTGTAACTTTTCCCTTTTGATAGAATCATTTGCCTTCGTAAAATTAGTGAATATCTGTGAACCGTTCCATTATATTCCCATTTCTTCTCCAAAATTTTTCACAAGGCGAAAATTTGGTTCAACGTGGATCTGTTTCTTCTAAATCTGCGTTGGTGATCTCTAATTATTTCATCTATAACACTTAGACGTGTTAGCAGTATGTTACACAATGATTTGTTAACACTTTGGGAGTAAACGAGATTCCGCTGTAATTATTACAGTGATATATCGCCTTTTTTATAAACCGGAACTTCTGTTGAGGTTGTCCATTCCTTTGGAAGCTCCTCCTTTCTCCAAATATCTGATCAATTTATGTAGCTTCTTGAATAGTACCGTTCAATTAATTCGGCTTGAATACTGTCTATTCCTAGTGATTTTTAAATTTTCAGTTTGTTTATCATCATCTCGATCTCGCTAGTTTCGGGTATTCACAGTTCTGCGGTGCAGATTTCAAATTTCTCCGTTTGTTGTCCGTTGTGTACATAAGAAGTTTGTCGAAATAACTATTCCACACGTAATTTTACTCGGATCCGCCTGAAGATCTCCACGTTTGTTTTTAATCATTCTTAATTTCGGCTGGTGACTTTTTCTTAACGAGTTTATACCTTCGCATAGATCTCTAATGTTATTTATTTTCCCGTTTGCGTCTATCCCCTGAATCTTCTGCGTTAGATATTCTTGCGTTTTTGTTTCTGAACCCGCGTGTAGCGTTGCTTTTCGCGTTACTGTAGTGGTTGGTATTTGCTTCGCTTTTATTAGTCATTGTTACCTTGCTTGTTTTTATTCCTCATGAAGCTTAAGGTATTCTTCATCAAACCAAGGTTTGTTTTTGTGCTGTTTCTTCTACATCATTACTTACATTCTGAACCGCCAGAAGGTTACTATTCTTAATGAGGAATCCTGTTCTGAAATCGTGTGACTGAGTTCCCCCGTAGTAGAAAGTGTATTTGCCTTGTCGGATGCTATCTTGATCCCTCACCGGACTTCTTGTATCGCTAATATGTCCAGCTTGTACTTCTCAGTCTCGCGTATCTCTGAGGAGTGCCCGTTATGTATAACGTTCGTACGTTCGTTCCTATTTTAAGGGTCAATTCAACACACATTTTCTACCGCACCCTCTCAGATTTCTATGATTTTTGGTTTATTGCTAGTATCCGTTGAGATTTTTTTTTCAGATTTTTTGACGCACTGGTTTTTGTTTTATGAAAGTTTAAAAAGTCAAATGTTCCGTGTTTTAGTTACTTATTAGTTACAAAATTACTTATTACTCAGCAATGGTTGGTGCTAGAGAGCTCGGAGAAATCTCATTATAAAGCTATTGTAATAAGCGTTCATTTGATATGATACTCAACAGGGTCGCGCAAAATTATGTATCCCAAAAATTAAAAAAAAAAAAATCTCAATATTGGACACCCGATTTTTTTAAAAAAAAATTAAATATTGGTCATACCTCCCTACACCTATCATAAAAAATGTAATTTGGGACGATAATAGCATCACGAGATATAAAATATTTTCGTCATATGCCTGAGAAAGAAAAACCATTAGCGGTCTACATCAAGATACCTTTGGTAAACTTCGTATTTTTTCATTTTAGTAATTAATGACTTCGGCCCGTCTCGAGCTGTTAAGTTTCTAAAATCCACTAACATCCATGTTCCAGTCGGCATTCGAACCCGGAACACTGGAGTTGCTAGCCTGAAGCCTCAGACCGAGTCCCTTCCAAGGTTAGCTCCATATTTAGAATTTGAATTATTTATGGCCTTTAGCGTTAGGCATCTATGGCTCAGGCTGGGATAGCGAGGAAAAAGGATGCAGTAAGAAACGGGTCAGAGCTTAAGCTCAAGATACCAACCCGATATTTGGCTGGTGTGATTGAGGAAAACTCTAGGTCCACATTAAGTTTGTTATTATGAACAGGTATATAATATGGATGAACACATGGATCCTGTTCGGGCACGCAGTATAGAAACTGAGCACTCGGATCTGGTTCTTGGATCCGGGCACCCGGTTCCAAATATCAGTCCTGTTTCAAATTCCAGGATACCAATCCTGATCCTGATTCCAAGGAGGCCGAAGCGTAGTGCACCACCAAGTAACACCACCTTCATCTACGACTGAGATCAAGAAAGTGTGGAGCCTTAAATCCGCACCCCTATGTGCCTTCATGGCATGGTGCTAAGCACAAGGGAGAACTTTATCTGTACATATGACAGAAAAGAGACAAAAGGGATGGAGGGGGAGAAGGAAAAAAAACATACGTGCTCTGACTGGGATTCTAACCCAGGACCGATTACATCAATGCGACGGACAGGAAAGAGATATTGAGGTATGTCTTGCGAAGGATTTAAAAGAGTTCTTTGGTCAATGTTTGAGGAAATGTACAACCAGGCCTACATTGTACATTTATATATATTCCTGAATAAAGAGTTGTCTGGCAACTGGAAAATTTTGAAGCCTTTTAAACTTTTTATTCTTGAAAATATGTAAATGTGAATTGTCTTTGCGTTGCCATTCATATCACGCGTAAGTTTTCTTCTTAATGTTAATGTAAAGATGTAATAATTACATTTCATACGGCTTTAAATTTGCATATTAAATTCAATAATTTGCGATCACCTCTTAAGGAAAGAAAAGCAGACTATTATTTCCTCAAGAGTTCTCCCAGCTGTTTCGTATTACGTTGCAAACCGACTTTCAAAGAAAACCGGTCGCGCAGTTCTTTGGTTTGCCGTTGTTCAAAGAAATATAATCTTATCAATGTCCGGCACACAACACCTATCATTGTTTGTTTATTTTCCGAAACAAAAAGCCAATCACTTATCTTTTATTGTCATTTTTGCATGTAATACGTTTCAGTGGTATATTTTAGCCTTCTTTCTTTCTTCTTTGTGGACTCAAGGGTTTATATAGGCAATGTGAAGTAGGTAGATTTTACAACCCAATTTAATTTTAACTAAAATCAAAAAAGGTGAATATTTTAATGGTAACAGAAAACTAAATTTCATTAGATTACCAGAGATCCCTTTTCATTTTGTTACCCGCCATTTTGTTCTTTGCCTCCACCCTGAAATGCCTACGATCACGTTCTGCAGTAATACGTAATGATTAGAAATCGGGACTTCAGCCCGCCCTTCTATTTTTAGCACGCCTTTCTATGGCCACCATTGTCTTTTTTGCCGCAATCTTGAAATGCCTATGACCACGTACCGCAGTAATCGGACTCTTATGAGGAGGTCGCAGAAGAACCCCCATTTTTGCCGTTTTCGAAGATTCCCTTTGGCTCCCGCGGACCCAAGGAATTATAAACCTATATAACCTGTAGGCGACTAAGGTCAGTAACCGAGTAAATGATCACTCGATTCGGTTCACCCGTTTATAATATTAGCGCGAACATACTTCGTCATTTTTCCGTTGGTCTCCATTTTCTTTTGACCACCATCTTAAAATAAAATTGTGCGACTGACAACTTTTGCCGTGCCGATTCTGTTGTCTGTGGCACTAACTTAGAACGATGCGCTTTTGCACACACTCTATCTTGTGCCCTTCGGGTAGCGCGCGCGAGCACACACACACACACACACACACACACACACAAATAATATCGGAGTTTCGAGTATACCCGAAATTTCTGTAATAATCAAATTTTCAAAATTACCCGAAATTTTGATAATACTAGAACTTTCAAACACGCGAAACTTTGATAATATTCGAACTTTCGATAATACATGAAACTTCGATAATTTCAAATACTCGAACGGTTTCGTGTAACCGATGACAACTCGATAAATTTTCACACCCGAAGTTCGATAGGTCCTCAGCCTTATCGAACACCCCTATCCCCTGTAGGGGGTGTCACCCTCCGTATCCTCGAGAGCACCCCAACTTAAAAAATTACGGCCAAAAATCGACAGAAAACGTGCAAACCTCCACTTATATCCTCCCAGTTTTGACTTCACCCCCCAAAACAGTACGTAATTTACATTCATCTCTTCGCTGTTTTTATGATATAGCTAAAAACAAGTAACTCTCATATCTGATATAAAAAATCCCTTTCGGCAGGCCTACAGGCTGTGCTAGATCTCGAAGTTTTTTTTATTTTCAAAAATTCAAATCTCGCCTTATATGAGCGCTATCGAGAAACTAGTTATTGATTTATAGATTAATCATCAAGAGCTTTTCAACGATGCCCGACAAAACGTGGTTTTAAAAATTTCGAATTTCCATCCCCACCCCCACAACCCCTGACTCGGTGGTGTCACCGTAAACTTCATAGGGAGTACTATAATTTATGCAGACAAAGTTTCCCTCCAAACTTCATAGGAGCTGATATATATATTTTTTTTCAAAATTTCAACCCTCTCCCTCGACCACCCCCTTGGGCCGAATTTCTCATTAACGAACTTAGCTGAACTATTAAGCCTAGAAACAACATATTAAAATTTGGTTCAAATATCTTCAAAATTATGGCCGCTAGCGTGTAAGTATAGATTTTCAAAATTTCAACCCCCTCCTCCGACCACCTCCATCGGCCGATTTTGCTCATTAACGAACTTAGCCGAGCTATTAAGCCTAGAAACAACATATTAAAATTTGGTTCAAATATCTTCAAAATTATGGCCGCTAGCGTGTTAATTAATATATATATATCGTACCGATCTCAATAGGTAGATTTTTCTTCGAAATCTACCTAAAAATGAGGAAATTTAATCCTTAACTTTTTGTAAAGTGTTATTCAGAGCAGATAAAAAGCTCTAATATATCAAAGGGTAACGTCTTGACTTCATTTTAGCAGTCATTAACAAGATCGTCAATAGAAATGTTCTTAAGCTCTTTCCGCTCCACAGCCAAATCATCAACGAGGGGAGGCGATCATCGGAATTTGATGACCGAAAGTAATTTTTCAGTCTCTTTAGAACAAAAAAAATCATTCGTTAGAGGCAGATAAGATAATAAATAGCCGATTATAACTCCCTTCTCTACGTGATATATCTATAGGATATATCATATTGAGCTCAGTGTCTTGAGATGAACACCACTAAACAATCCGGATTCAAGTCCGGCTAAAGCAGAAATCTTACATCCGCTGATACTGAGGCACGCTATTAAAAGGAAGACAATCAGAAAATAAATTCTCATCGAAAAAAGAAAAATAGCTTAGTCTTGTTGTGGGTAACAAGAACTCCACAAAAACTCAGCCAACTCACTCACGACATTTTTCTGCATGATGTCACAGGCAAAGTAAACATTATGGTGACAAACGTCTTATTATGATGTGATCCCACATCTTGAATACAAATTGGATATACACATCGAAATATGCCTCAGAAACTGTTTCTACATTGAACCCACGAAACTGGGAAACCAAAGCAAAGATGATAATAGCACTGGACTTCCTCTGAACAAAACCCAATGTTCAGCTATTACGGAGAGTGAAGATAAAATTTATGAACACAAATTTAAAAAGCAAAGTTCTCACTGAAGGTCAACACATCTTTTCAAGAAAACCAGAACTTTTCAGACAAATGAATTTTAACTTCCAAAACACGTAATACCCCACAATGACTCGCCCTCAGAAATGAAATGCTCTCAGACCTAAACAAAAAATAAAACATAAAATTCCCTTACAAAGTAATATAAAGAAAACGCTATAATCTGACCAACTTGGTAATTCTGACTCCCGCAACATATACATAAACCCTGGGCAACTTGAGATATGAAACAAAGACTTTCCAACTATATATGAAACAAGTCTTTGTTTCATATCTCAAGTATACCCAGTCCAACCAATATATATAAAGGGAACTAAGAAAGTTTTGTCACTTTTTGTGGAGGTCTGTGTTCAATTGGCCCTCACACCGTGAGTTGAATGCGAATGGAGATCAGGCGAA
>JAGDQP010042136.1:3754-16644 GCA_022664845.1 Lepisma saccharinum | reverse complement strand
AAAAGATTTCAGGCACCCATAAATTTTTAGGAAAGACAGCAATAACTGCTGTTGTGCTTGAGAAAGAGGGAGGCTATGCATGTGTATCTAAACCCCTATTTTTGTCATTTTATGCTGTTACGCAAATTTCCAGTTTCCTTCGACATTTTCATTTCCCTGAAGGAAGTATGCGGTTACAACTACACTACAAAAGAAGAGTGGAAGGAGGAGGAGTGGAAGAAAAGAGGAACCACACCTTTTTTTTCAGTATCGGCTTTTAACAAAGACCCTCTTATGAAAAAAAAACTGGAGGTTCCTTTTTAACCTGTCTTCCTAGAAAATCGGACTCGGACTATCTGAATTCGGACTGTCCGAAATCGGACTCTTCGGACTCGGACTGTCCGAATTCGGACTCTTCGGACTCGGACTGTCCGAATTCGGACTGTTCGAAATCGGACTTTCTATTCGGACTCGGACCGTCCGAAATCGGACTTAAGTTCGGACTCGGACCGTCCGAAATCGGACTCGGACTGTCCGGACATTTAATCGGACTCGGACTCTAAAATGTCCGGACTTCGGACAGTCCGAGTCCGATGAACAACCCTACTGGACATGCTTATCTTGAGACTGACTACACTCTGGCCGCCTCTCACTCCTCCCTCCTTCCTGCTCCTTGTCTTCCTGTATGTCGTGACGTTGTTCACCTTCCACTGAAAGAGTTACTTCAGGGTTGCCACTGTCCTGCTTTTTTTTCTTCCGTTATTTGCTGACGACCTTTAGTTAAAGTTGGAAATGTCTCGTAGTTAAAAACGTATGACCTCTCTCTATGTTGTTGTTCTTTGGGTAGGTTTGGCTCCTCCTTCCGCTGTTGGGTGTTCCCTGCGGCTTCCTGGTGCGGTCCTTTGTTACGTTGAACACGTGTTCGTATTTTGAAGCTATAAATTGTCATGTACTGCGGGATAGCCGCTGTGAGTTCAAAAAAATGTATTAATCGCTTGCCTGAATAGATGTTCGGGAGTACAGCTGAAGCCGGAAAGAATATCTTGGACACTCGGGAAACACTTCCAAAATTGCTAAATACTCGACGTATAAAGTCGTCTTGCACTTCTAATGGAATGTTCCAAATTGCGACCACTGTAGTTTCGCTTAACCCCAAAGACACGATGAATATGGTTCGCTCGTTTTCATAAATGTACGTAATTTGACCGCCACTTAATTCTAAAGCTCGGTCAGCTATCTGTTTTGTTGCGCACTTAATGTAAAATGATTTATAGTAGGAATCTGCCTCGTCAGAAAGTATGTCTTCCGGGTTTACGTATAAGTCTCGGAGAATAGCTTCATGTAAATTTTCCAAACTTAATCGGGTTTTCAAATGTCCCAATTCCACTCGCAAGGTATTGATTCGTTTTACTGCTTCAATAGGTCTCACTGCCATATCTTAGGTACTTCTTGTTAGAAAAACTGTTAACTAATCACTCGCTTTTGACAGCACTACTTGTGCCCACACTCCACTCTGTAGAGCACTCAAATCAGACAACCTTGCCGGAGCGAGGCAAGCACTGATCTCGCTACAAAGGCAGTTGGTGTTTCTGGCTTTCCGAGTGATGTCTATAGCTAGGGTTTTACTGCGAAGGAGGTTAATCATTAACACATTTTTGCTTTTACTACGAGGAATGTCTCGTGAAAAAAGGAGATACGTTTGCTACAGTGTAAAGATATATCCCTAACTTAATTTATCTTTTCGCCAATGCAATCCTTGCCGTTCTCGGTCCACCAGTGAACTGTTTACTATTCACAGTGTAAAGGCAATAAAAACACTCAAAATGGCGGGGTGTTCAGTGACAAGCAAGTAACGTTATTCCTGTTACTGGATTATAGAATATCCAACTAAGGCTTAAACTTCATCCACAAAATTACGTAACCTCAAAATCGCCTGTTTAGCTTACACTTTGATTAGAAAATGACCGAGTTTTAAGCGTAAAATAAGTTGAACGTTCACGGACAAATCACTTTGGCCAGTTTCAACCCATTTTCAGTTAACGTTAAGCTATTACAAGGAAAATGTTTAACTTTAAAATGGAGTTAATTTTACCAATCTTTCCACTAAAAGGCTTATACTATATCCACGTTTAAGAGTAAATACAACAAAACGCCAAATTTCGACCTTAATTTCTCCATAAATCGGAGTAACTTTCATCCAATTCGTGTTTCCACTTTTTACAGTGCTGTATAATGTGTTAATCAATGAAAATGGTTTCTGGCCATTAAGTGTATGGTTCGAGCTAAGAAATGAAAAATGAATGAGAGAGAGAAGAACATGAAGAATAGTAATATATAAACAAAACCTACCCCTAAATAGAAAATTATATTTACAAACAGTTGTGATATCCGAATCCAAAAACACTCCGTGTCAAAAACAAAGCCAAGTTCATATCCTAAGCATTACAAAAAGAGAGAGGTTTCAGCATATGGAAGTTGTGTTGGCCAAGTTCTTTCCTAAGTAGTTCTCATATAAATTTAGCTAAGTTTTATGGAACAAATTAATTTTCCTTATACTGCTTACATGACTGGGATTATTTTAAGAGCTTGGCCAACTGGTCTGGCAATTTTACTGGCACCTACTGAAACATTGTACTGTTCGATTAAATTCCAGTACCTATACCTATTCATTAATTTTCGATGTTCCTTATATTTCTAACAATGAAGAAATGCTTCCATAATGCCCCCTTGGATTTTGTCCGTCATTGGAAAAACTGGCTTGGATTTTGTCCCCGCCCATTTAAACACGTCATTGCACGTTGTAGTTTGTTAAACAGCCAGTACTAAGCCCGGATAAAGTGTGAAGGAAGGATTCGATGTCATTAAATTTCACTGTTTTGCAAGATAGAGGCATCTTATTATTTAATCAAATTAAACATCATATGCTAATGAAAATAATAAGTTGCAGTTTACAACTCTGTTTGCTTCATTTTGCAGTTATTAAAGCATGAACACATTATTATTATTACTACTACTAGTAGTTGTTGTTATTGTTGTTGTAGCAGCAGTAGTAGTGTTGCGTTGCTCACTGTGCTCCTTCTACCCTGCAAGGTCAACTAGTTTTTCTTGCAGTGCGCTCTGGACCTGACAGATACCTGCTCGTGCGCTCGGTCCACGGTTTTGGCTTGTGCGTTCAGGGCACGTGCGCTCAGTACACGGAGCCCTAGAGCCAATTCAATTGGCTTCTTCTTGATGGCTTCTGTTTTCTGCGGCCTCTTCTTCTACAATGTTTACCAAACGAAATCAAGAAGTTACGGCGTTTTAGTTTCTTAGTTTCGTTTTTCTTTTATATTGATAACCATACAACATAAGCGTTAAGTGCACTTAGATCGATCATGTTGTAAAATACTACCTTCTCGTCATTCGTTTCGTGCTGTAACAGCGTGTCATTTGGTCCACAGTGTCAACGCCTGATTTTGTTTTGTTGTAATATAGGATTACTTCTGGTTTCTTCTCTGCTGAAGAGGTGTCCACTTCAGGTTGGTTGTGCATTGTACTTAGAAGAGTTACAGTTCTTTGGGCAGTATCACACAATCATTGCATCTTGCTGGAACCCAAACACACTACTATTTACTTCTCTACTCTTATCTGCGTTGGTAAAGACTGATGAGAGTTCGAGCTTACTCTTACGAATAATTCCTACGTAGGTCAGTCGTCGTTGTTTCAGTTTGCGTGCAGGGAAAGACTCGTAAAGAAGTTGTCACCAGTAATATTTGTTCCACTGCCCGCAATTTGTTGTCAGTTGAAGAACTACTCGCTCACCTTGATTAATCTCTCTTCTTTGTTCTGGATTCTTTCCACTATATAATTGCATATTCCACACATAACTTGTAGGACTATCGCAAATAATCCAGAACTTTATCCCATACTTACCCGGCTTACTGGGTATGTATTGTCGGAAAGAACAACGTCCACGAAATGTTACAAGCTGCTCATCTACAGACATATTACCACCAGGGATAAAAGCGTCCTGCAGAGTTTTTACCCAATCTTCAAAAACTTCACGAATTGGATATAGTTTGTCCTCGGGTCTTCTATGACGCCGGAGTTCTGCAGCACTGATTTGCTGAAAGCGATTCCTGCTCATAATGGCACTGAATATTGGACGACCATTTTGTTTACTCCACAGCTGGCTAGTTTCTTCATTTTTTTATTTATATACTCCAATCAGTATCAACACACCCATATATTTCTGAAGTTCAAAAACACTTACTGGTTTCCATTCACTGTGAAATTTTATACTGCCTTCTTTGTTTGTCCACTTACAAATTGTTTCCAGAACATTCTTTCGAGAAAATAACAAAAACGCGGAGTTTTCATCATCGACTTCCCTGTTCGCATAACTTGTAGGATCACTTTTCTCTCTAATTATATTTGCAACACTAGCGCGTCCGTGTGAAGCAACCAAAGGTTCTGAATTCCAAATTTCTAAACCACTTCTCGACCGGAAAGCAATACCAGCTGTCATTTCATCATCACTACTTGCGTCAAAAAACTCATTTCTACTTGAAGATAAGTCCTATAGTACGTCACAGTCAAATTCACCATCGTCTGTCAATTTACCAGAAAAACCTTCCTCGTCTTCCAACGAACACTGGCGTATAGCACTATCTGACAGTCCACCACGTGCCATTACCACAGACTCTAGCAGCCAACAAAACTTATAATTTTACCCGAAACGTTATCATTTATTCAAATTGACAGACAAAATAATAATTATACCTCTGAGAAGAGACATATTCGAGTTCACAAATGCAAAAAACCCTATCGAAAATGAGCAAGGTTAGAAAAATGTAAGAGCAAACATTTCATTCTACATAATAGCAAAGTAATATTTTTATCTATTATTTCTAGCTTCACTATGATAGCTAGGAGAACATTAAAATGCTAATTCTGCCATATACAATGCACAATTTCAACCGAAACCGAATTTTGACAAATATATTTGCACTCAATAAAGGTCAGGGTCCAATGGACCCACTTGGGACTTAATGCTATAAATAAGTAAACCTACCACGTGACTTACAAAAATTAAATAATACCTAAGTAATTTAAAACAAGAGTACAAACAGGAAAAAGTCAGAGAATGTCAATACCTGGAAACGCACAGTATCATTATAATTACTGACAAAAATCTATATGGGTCCAATGGACACACCTGGTAGTCGTAAGGTTAAAACCTTCTTCGTCTCTCCAACATTTTTTGGATAGAACTTATTGGGTAGTTAATACAAACACAACAAAAGAAAAATTGACTCCCTACGATAATTAGTGACGGATTAATGATCAATTTAGTGAAACTCTGCATTTTCAAGACTTGAGGGGTGTGTGGAGAAAGATCAAGGGGGAGAGGCGGAGACTTTTGGGAAAATAGATGTCTCATAAGGGTCTATCACATATACAAAATTCAGTTTTCACTAATTTGTTGCGACAACAGGCACTTTTTGGCTTTTATTTACTGAGCTACATCACGACCGATCCATCTTCCGGGAAATGTTTGGTCAAGATAGGCACGAATAGTGTGTGCATAATGCAGTGGTTCGCCATCTTGTTGGAAGAAACCAACACGTCGGTGAGTGGTAACATAATTTTGAAACAGTCTGTACAGTATTTGTGTTAAAGCTTCGGTTAATTGACACTCCTAGAAAAAAAATCTCCAATTGTTTCTCTCTTTCGACTCTACAGTTTTACAGGTCGTGTAACAAAAATAATCAGTGTATTGACTTGAGATTTATTTTGTATTACAGCACCATACAAAGAATCGATCGACCTTATCTGAGACAAAACATAGGAATAAGTGTGTACAATCAACAGACGATGTTAAAATATTGTTCGTATTTGACACTAAAATTTCATTAGAATCGTCAAGAAAATCTAGTTTGCTATTGTAATCACGCTACATTGCTCAGCTATTTGTCGAAGTAGCTTATATTGTGTGAAATGTGCATGGAACTGTTTATGTATTATAATTAGAGGAGACATGCACATATCTTGCACGTGTTTTATTGTCTGCATTTGCGTATTGTACTTTTCATGTATTGAACAGTTGAATAATGCAATATTTTGTGCCAATATTTGATCTTCCATGTGTATATACATGCCAAAGCGTTTATTATCTTTTATACTTAAGTTATTTGTACATTAATTATTACCATATACTGTAAATATATATGGTATCATTTAGCATTAAACCCGATGCAGTCATTCTTAATCTCCAATCCGGAAATAAGATATTTTAGCCAGATCGTCCTATTGTCTACGCAAGTTTGGATTAGGTGCTATGAACTTATGAAAATGTCTTGGATCTCTGAGGACTTTACGCGATTGGATTACCAAATTTGACAATTTTTCCGTAACAGAAAAATGAGTTAAATTAAGCGTGGTTGCTCAGTTTTAGCAGCTTCAGTCTCAGTTGAGCTGAACTCAATTTAAAATTGAGTTTACGTAACCTACTAATGCTCTACATAAGTCACAAATGAGGCATGATAACAGAAGCCTTTTCTACAACATTCACATTCTGAAGGATCATTCGATGTCAAAACGACCAAAAGGGGTTGCCACTACATTTTTTAATTTGATCAAACTTGGCTGTGTGATTCGGCCTAATGAGAAACTGAGATACCCCAAAGAATATATTTTTTTTATTGCATAGTTTCGGTTTTACAGGGGTTCAAAATTTAGGGGTTGGCCGCCATCTCGAACGATTTGCTACTCTGCCTCAAGACCGAAAATAATTAATATATCCGGAAATATTAGAGGTACGAGGTTGAACCAGGTACAAATTAAAGCTGTTGTAATGGCCCTTCTCAATATGTAATTTGTTTCAGTCTTATTCGCACATAATTGTGCAAAAACTGCAAAACCGTGCAAAATGTATGCAAACTTTTTTGATAACTTTGACCCCCTAGTTCCTAATTTGAGATAGAATGCAGCGAAATGAGCTTTGGTATATTACTTAGTAAGATTGTTGCCTATGATAAGAAACAATAAAAATGTTGTGTATTTGCTTCTAAGGTAGTGTAAACACTGGTAAAAAATGCAACTGTAATTTGGGTCAATTCATATGAAATCGTCCAGCTTGGTTGCTTGAGCCTTTCAATTTTTCTTATTTTCTATATTTATATCCTTTGTATAAGAATAGTTCAAAACGTGTATTATTTTATTTTTATCCCAACTAATTAGTTAATGGCGGCTACTTATGTATTGCATCGCATGCCACTATTTGTGCTTGCAGACGTTTACGGAAAATATAATATCTCCGGACTCGTTTATCATAGAACATTCAAGCAAAAACCATTTTTCCCTCTGTATGAAAAGCCTAAAATGTACTCGAACTCGTCAAAATAGTATCCAAATATATATGATTGTCGAAATAGAGACAATTGCAGTTTTCAGCATCCTTTTTCGCACGGAAGGAATTGAACGTCAAAGTTATTTTTTATACACTACTACATATCAAAGTATATTTAACGTATACGGAAAACGAAGGCTGATATTTGCTTCCTTAATTTTATATACATTTTTGAAAATCCAAAAATTCCTATTTTATGAAAATGGAAGGGTACATATTAAGGAAACAAATATTAGTCTTCATATTTTCTATACGTTAAATTACTTTATTATGTAATAGTGTACAAAAAATCAACTTTCACGTTCAATCCCTTCCGTGCTAAAAAGCACTTTGAAAACTGCAATTGTTTCTATTTCGACAATCATATTTGGATACTATTTTGACCAGTTCGAGTACGTTTTAGGATATTCATGCACAGAACAAAAATTATCAAGCAGACTTTAAAGAAAAACATGGTTTTTGTTTGAATGTTCTATGATAAACGAGTCCGGAGATATTACATTTTTCGTAAATGTCTGCAAGCACAAATAGTGGCATGCGCTGCAATACAAAAGTAGCCGCCATTAATTAATTAGTTGGGGGGGGAAATAATATAATACACGTTTTGAACTATTCTTATACAAGGGATATAAATATAGAAAATAAGAAAAATTGAAAGGCTCAAGCAATCAAGTTGGACGATTTCATATGGATTGACCCAAATTACAGTTGCATTTTTTACCAGTGTTTACACTACCTTAGAAGCAAATACACAACATTTTTATTGTTTCTTATAATAGGCAACAATCTTACCAAGTAATATACCAAAGCTCATTTCGCTGCATCTATCTCAAATTAGGAACTAGGGGTCAAAGTTATCAAAAAAGTTTGCATACATTTTGCACGGTTTTGCATTTTTTGCACAATTATGTGCAAATGAGACTGAAACAAATTACATATTTAGAAAAGTCATTACAGCAGCTTTAATTTGACACTTGGTTCAAACTCGTACCTCTAATATTTCCGGAGATAGTAATTATTTTCGGTCTTTAGGCAGAGTAGCAAATCATTCGAGATGGCGGCTAACCCCTAAATTTTGAACCCCTGTAAAATCGAAACTATGCAATTTAAAAATTTAATCTTCGGGGAATCTCAGTTTTTCATTCGGCTCAATCACACTTCCAAGTTTCATCAAAATAAAAAATGTGGTGGCAACCCCTTTTGGTCGTTTTGACATGGAATGAAACTGAAATGAACAAAAGGTACAGATTTCAGTGGGAAACTTGGTCGGTCCAGAACATTGAATATAGTCTGCTTGTGTTGCATACCGTTGGGACAAAGGTTGCACAAAACCCTACAACCTTTTTGTACTTCAGTTTGTTGGCTAACAAGTAACACAACAATTTCAAGTGGACACTCAGATCTAGAATATATTTATATATTTAAAATCAGATCGTATATTTACTTAGTTTGTATGTAAAAGATCAGGTGCCATTGGCCAGTGGTTGAAGAGAAATTGGCGGGAAAAGTTTTGAATACCGTTGTTTGTGGTACGCTACTTATGAATATCTGGCACTATCTTATACTCAATGCCTCGCACGACGGTGATAGGTACACAAATAACACTGATAGCTGCATGTCACTATACTCATAGTCAGAGGCGGCGTTAGGTGAGCGCGGGGCCTAGGGCAATAATAACCCCGCGGGGCCAAAGTACAAGTAAAAATCGCTGAGCGCCTAAATGTTACATCTAAATCCGATAAAGCAGTAAGCAACTTCCCCCTAAATGCTTCCTTTCATTCCTAACCCTAAATTTATTACTAAATATTCTCTTTTTGAATGAACAACGGTTTCTTAAGAAAAAAAATCCGGCATAATTTATTTAAAGAAAGTACAATATATTTTAAAAACTGCATTGCTAATTATAAGTGCTTCTTTATTCATTTCCATTTCACATTACATTTCGCATGGAAACTATACAAACTAGTTTATTTGTAAACTTTTTTTTACAAATCAACTTTTATATCACTGAGTAAGAAAAATATAAACTCGGAACGCGGGGCCTCCCTAAGCGCGTGGCCTGAGGCGGTTGCCCCAGTTGCCACCCCCAAACGCCGCCTCTGCTCATAGTCACCAGAGAGCCACACTGGTACAAGTGTAGAATTGGGTAGAATCCGTAGAATGCCTGCTTCATATGAATACTGTGTGTAAAGTTATTCAGGGGGTACAATCTGACAGAGTCAGTGTTGTCAGGTTCCCATCGCAATATTTCCCTCAAAATACTGAAAAAAATTCCGTTTATGTAAACAAATTCCCCGATTCTAAGTTTTCCTAAAAAATTAATGAAAATTTAAAATACTGTGCCAAAAAGATGAAACAAAGTTTCCCGATTTTTTTATTTATTTTCACCTTTTTGGCTCAGATTTTCCCGTTTTCCGGGAAATTTCCCTCCATCTCACAACACTGGACAGAGTGTAGTCAATTTAAATCATGTATCGAGGGTAAGTCAATAAGTAACTGCAATATTTTCCTATTTCTTTTTAGTCTGGCTCTACGGCATTGGGTGGTCACCAGACGCTAGGTGTCACCATTGTCTTTGCTTGTAGTAGGTAGCAGCGTTATCACATCAGTCCGCTTTGCGGTGTTGCGAAGTAAAGATGCCCGCTCCACTCTCTGTGTGCACCAAAGAAGAACAGCGTTCTGTCATCCGTTTTTTGTGGTCTGTAGGTGTACCCGGAGCGGAAATTCATAAAAGACTCGCAGCACAATACGGGGACAATGTCTTGCCACAGCGAAGTGTTTACCAGTGGATTGAACATTTCAAAAGTGGTCGAACGAGCCTGAAGGATGAGGAAAGAGAAGGCGTCCAGCTACAGCAACAACTGGACCTTCACGCTCGTTCGACCACTTTCAATCTGTTCAATCTACAAGTAAATACTTCGCTGTGGCAAAACATTGTCCCCGTATTGTGGTGCAAGTCTTTCATGAATTTCCGCTCCGGGTACACCTTCAGACCACAAAAAACGGCAGACAGCACGCTGTTCTTCTTTGGTGCACACGCAGAGTGGCGCGGCCATTTTACTTCGCAACAGCGAAAGCGGACTGATGTGATAACGCTGCAACCTACCACAGGCGAAGCCAACGGTGACATCTGGTGTCTGGTGAGCACACAATGCCGTAGAGCCAACCTAAAACAAATAGAAAAATATTGCAGTTACTTATTGACTTACCCTCGTGTATATATATATATATATATATATATATATATAATATTCAGCCGTTTTAATCCACTGCTGGATGAAGGCCTCCCCTTTTTTCCACATATCTCGGTCTGCTGCTATCTTCATCCATGTAGCTCCTGAAATACTCTTGATTTCCTTTACCCATCTAACATTTGGACGTCGTCTCGGTCGTTTCTTTTCTCTAGGAATCCACTGTAGTACATTTGTCGTTCACCTTCTATCCGTTCGCCTAGCTAGGTCTAGCTATGTGACCGGCCCATCTCCATTTCATCTTCTTCGCAGTCTTGATTACATCTACCTTTGTTTGTGCGCGAATGCATTAATTTGTCTTCCTGTCCCTCCTGGTTATTTCTAGCATGCATCTCTCCATTGCTCTTTATGTGACTCTCAATCTTTGAGTCGTTTGCGCATTCAACGTCCAAGTTTCACAGCCGTTCATCATCACAGATAAGACACATTGATCATAAACTTTACGCTTCAGACACATTGGTAGTTTGCTTTTGAAAATAAAGTATAGTCTTCCAAACGAACTCCTTGATGTATGCACTTTCGATGCCTTGATGTTCAAGGGATTTAAGTACTGCTGCCAGGGAGACCGAATCGAAAGCATTTTCAAAATCTATGGATCCCCAACATAGTGGAAGTTCATATTCATTAGTCCTTTCCACATCTTCATTCAATGTTTGTATGTGGTCCATTGTGCTAAATCCACGAAGAAATCCAGCTTGTTCCCATACCTGGTTAAAATCTAAGTCTAGCTCAATACGATTCAAAATAATTTTTATGAACATTTTGTATAGAACTGACAGTAAACTAATTGGCCTGTAGTTTTCGACGCGTTCTTTGTCCCCTTTCTTGTACAGCAAAATTATAACAGCATTGTTCCAACTTCTGGGTATTTCTCTCTTCCTCAGGCACATCGAGAATAATTTCGCAAGTTCCTCTTTCATTTTTTCACCTCCCCATTTAAACATCTCTGCTGTGAGTCCATCTTCCCCTGGTGATTTTCCATTCTTCATCCCTCGAAGTACTTTATCCACTTCTTCTTTCATTACGTCTGGGACTTCTACATCATTTTCTTCTAAGTCTTCATTTCCTAGCTCTTGCGACAGCTGGTAACGGCGTTTCAGCAACTGGTATATTTCCACTAAACAGATTGGCCATATCCGATGATAAACTTGTTACAATTCAGCCCACGGATGCGCTTGATTACGAAGCGGTAAGTGCTGTTCAGGAGCCCGGCAGACAAGAATCACCAATAACAACAGGAACACGAGAGATTTTGCTTTCACCTCACAAGAGACCGTCAGTGGAGAAGAGGAAGACAGCAAGGGATCTGATATATTGACGTCTCCAGACTTAAATTGTGAAATTGAGAGGGAAAATATAGGTTGTGTCTTCAGTCCGAACGTCCAGACCATAGGATTATGAAATTTAGCGGGAAAAATTCGAGGAAGTATCTTCACTCTGAACCCTCGCGTACAGAAAATACTTCTATCGACGACAATGTGTGCTGGTTCTGCGGAAAATCTTTCACTAGTGCGACGTGTAGCAAATTTTCTCAACTGGATACAGTGTGGGGTTTGGTATCATGAATACTGTGTTGGTGCTTCTAATAAGTTGCAGTTTGTGTGTGGCAAATGTTGACTGTTGCTTTATTCCGCACTAATCTCTTTTCTACTCCATCCCACAGTTTCCAATGGAGAAGGAAGCATGTGGACCTTGTTTATAGAGAAATATAAATTTTTGTTTCAGCCATGCTAGTGTAAGCAAGAACGTCTTAACTCTAGTTCACATTGTGTCGAGAAAATGTTTCTGTACCTCACAATGTCCCATGTGAGTCTCTCTTTCAGTTTCAAAGTACTGAGTCACTTTTACCTACAGTATCTAGTAGATAAAACTTTACAATTTAATTTCGAACAATTGATAGCATTTGTCACAGTGCCCATTGTTACCCAAATTATTTCATTCTTGACTCAAACTGGAGATAAGGATTTCTATCTTTACTTGACCTAACGTCTGGTGGACTAGTCCTAACTGCACACTTGAAGCTATCTTTATACTCACTTCACCCCATGCACCTACCCACTTTACCTCGAGTGGCGGGGTGAAGTGGGTAATTCAAACGTAATTATTTCTTGTTTTTTTCCTGTCTTATCTTATGATATCTTTGTATTACTCTATATTTACTTTGTAGCAGAAAGTTCAAAGTGTACAAATTACCAATAAGTTTTCAATTGAATACAAATATACGGCAGATATGTTGCAATATGTTTGAAACATACCCACTTCACCCCCAA
>JAGDQP010042135.1:2136-16644 GCA_022664845.1 Lepisma saccharinum | reverse complement strand
TTTATGTTTCTAAACTTTTTCAATATTTCAAGAGCTTCCGAAATGCATGCATCTACCCTGTTTGAAGTCATTTTTTTTAAATCTATATTCCCAAATGTAATAATTTACTTACAATTATTGTAACTCCATCTACAATACTATACAGGGTGATTCAGAACTAAGTAAGTTACTTTTCGGAGGTGATTCCTGATATCGAAACAAGAAAAAGTTAATATTAACATGTGTGAAATTCCACTTCGTTTTGGAAATACAGCGTTTCCAGCTTAGAGCCCCAAGTTGACGCCTACAATGTGGGAAGAAAATGAATAGTTATCAATAAATCAGAAACGATGCCTTGAATAAAAGTTTCGTTTAACGAAGCTTGCTTCTAATAACATGGTGGATATCAGAAGTGAAAACACGATATCACCCTACTGTCAGTGTTGCCAACCTCGTGTAACGTTTAAAATTTTCAGATAGCACTACGTCGTGTTATTAGATATTTGGCATCACATAGTGAAAGTAAACAACATACGTAAAGCGCGCTTCAGTGTTACCAACTATGGATAAGACATTTTTCGCGATCTAATACAAAATACGCATTTTCCTAGTATATTTCATATCGTGTCTTATCCATAGTTTGCAGCACTGAGATGTGTGATTTACTATGTTGTTTATCATCACTAGATGATCTCAAATATTCAATAACACTACGTAGTGCCATTTAAAAAAATTAAACGTTGTACCAGGTTGGCAACACTGACTACCTGGTGACATTGTGTTTTCACTCCTAATATCCACCATATTATAAACAAATCCCCATAAAAGAAATTTTAATTCAGTGCATACCTTCTGATTTATTGAGAATTCGTAATTTTCTTCCCATTGTAGGTGGCGACTTTCGGGTTGCCTGAAGGCCTTAAATATTAAATTCAAATTTAAATTCTACTTAGGGCTCCAATGGAAATATTGTAGCGATGTGGTAACTGGTGTGTACATGGCTTTGGAATACTTTCGTCATTTGTAGTTTCGAAATACTGTAAGTTCATGATTAATTCTAGTCTCTCTTACTAAGCCACTAGCAGCAAAAAGGTAAGCGACCCTTCAAACGGGTGTCTGCGGCGCTTCTAGATTTTGTTTGAGATCCCCACTACCACATATCTTCCAACACCATGATTTTTAAAAGGGTTGTTCAAGTCTTACGTAAGCACATTTTAGTCATTTTAGGTCCCTCCCTCTTGTAAGAAAAATGAAACAGATTCTCAAACCCCTGTCAAATTTCTTATCGTTATTTCCTAGTTCAAGAAATGTTTAAATTTTTAAATCTGCACTAATATATTTTAAGCGAATCTTACGTAAGCATTGCTTTGATCCTCCTCCCCTTGAATGCTGACGTAATACTTGAAAGATCCCAAATGATAAATTCTATTTTGTATAGGCTATTTTAGAAACTAGTGATTCCGGTCTACCTTGATCACATGATGCAATATGTTCTTTTGGGGGGAGCGATGGTTCAATGGTAGAGCTAGGGGTCCTCGGTTCAATCCTTGCTCATGTCATGTGAATTTGTGGTGGACAAACACCGTGTGTATGGGTTTTCTTGGGGTTCTCTTCTCTCCTCCCACTTTCTTCATTCCACAAATTCTCCCGTCATCCATCTGGCCTGAGCCAAAGTTGCCTAAGGACCTTAAATAAAATTCAAATTTGCAATGTTCTATTAATCACAAACATTCGTGTCTCAGGGGAAACGGAGGCCCGCAATCTCGTAAGTGGAGGCCCAATGGGTGACACCCTTAATCCACACAACTCAACACTGAATGTTCGCTTGAATTTATTTATGGCCGTTAGGCATCTCAGGCTCAGACTGGAATAGGTATGAGCAGAAGATGTTGGAAGGTTGTTCGTCCAGGGCCTAGTTACTAGGTACCATCTCGGTATTTGCTTGGTATGACTGAGGAAAAACACTGGAAAATGCTGAATGTTCGTGACTCGACCCGTGTTGACACTAGGGGTGCTAGAAAATATGAAGTCGATTCAGGAATTCAAAATTCTTTCGATTCAGGAATTTCGTCATTCCGAAATTCTGATCTTCCAATATTTACATCCAAAAATGCTGAAATTCATACGTGCCTACATTCATAAATGCCAAAATTCAGACTTTTATTATTCCTAAATGTCAAAATTCAGACTTTTATTATTCCTAAATGCCAAAATACAAAGTATTCACATTCCTAAATGCCAAAATTCAGACTTTTCAACATTTGTAAATGCCGAAATTCAAACTTTCCAACATTTCTAAATGCCGACATTGGGATTCTGCGGATTCCCTCAATATTCCGGGATTTCAGAATTCCAGACACCGCTAGTTGACATCTTATACCATTGCTACCCTACCAAACTCCATATCACCAAATTCCTCTTATCATTTCTGGCCTTTAGGCATCTTTGGCTCAGGGCAGGATACTGTAGGTGAGAGGATGGGGAAAATGGCGTCCAGGGCCCTACAAACCACCGTGCCTACTCATTGCCGATAAGAAGTCCGCGATGTTACCACGTGGACCACGAGCGCAGAGTAAATTGGTCTTGTATTTCTATCCTTACAATAAGAATTAAAGTATGAGTTTAAAACGTACATAGAGTGATCAAGTTCGTGAGTCTGGACGAAATAAGGAGTCAATAAGAAGAGAACGATTGCCATGGGATTTAAAAAATGAGGAAAGTCAGATTTGCCAGCCATCCATGTCATGTTAGTAGTGGTTTGGAGTTAAGTCCTATTTCTCTGTTCAAGATAGTACGTTTGGTGAAAGCCTATCGTCTTAAGCTATTTTTATTTTTTCGTTTATCTTGTCACTGGTTGACGTTTTTTAAATTGATTTGACTCTGACTGTGGTTTTTGAACAGATACTTTTTTCTGGCATGACTTGCTCTGTAAATAATATTTGTGGGATGCTTTCACATAAGAGACTGTACAAGGATTTAGTTCCTGAATGCTTTAATTTCAAGGTAACTTGTACCCAGCATTTGTGCTCTAGTAGTTATAGTCGCGTACTTCGGAATAGCTCTAGGAAGGCTCGCAGGTTGGAGTCCTACCGCTGACCATCCAGACTGAAATTTTCCAGAGCTTACTTCAGTATATCCGGGATTGGACCTACACTAAGCCACTGGCAACTACGTTACCCATCCCTTTTCCGGAAGAGTACTCGCCGAGGGATAACATTCCTCTGACTTGTGACGGGCACAGATCCAGTATTACGCTAATGAAATTTAAATAATTAAAGAGTAAATTTTTGCATAATCACTCTCTTTCAAAGATCTCATGTTAAAAAGAACTTTTGCTCAATACGATCCTGCAAAGTTAGAAAAAACAAGCTAAGTAATGGATATATTGTAGACAAAACCAAAGCGCCCCCGTATAAATTAAAAATTTCTTATAACGTATCCAAAAGAAAGAGTTAAAATCATAGGGACAAATGGAGGTTACTAAGAGACTGCCGGAGCCTGCCAGTTTCAGAGTCAAAGTCATAGATTTTCCCACCGGTGTCCATGATTATTCCAACGGTGTATGGCTTATCTCTGTCGAACTTGTGGCAACTGCAAACTCGGAGGTGCAAAAATGGAGAATACCAAGCGACTATTAATAGAAAGGACCTACCAATTTTAGGGTCAAAGTTGTAAATTATTCCACGGTTTCAGACCATTATGAATTCAATGATGTATGGCTTAAGCTCTGTCACTTTCATAGTTTCCTCATCGTTTCTGATCATGACGAATCCAACGGTACCAAAATTACTTGAAAACCATTGAGGTAGTACATCGCTTTGAGTCGAAATATGTTGATTTTTTTATTGGGCAATAAACACCAACGATATAGGGAAAAGTCTATTTTTTCAAGATGGCGGCCGAAGGTACCGAAAATAAATGAAAACATCTGAGGTAGTTTGCTTTGAGTCGAAATATGTTGGCTTGGTTGAAATTTTCCCATAAACGCCGAAGATATAGGAAAAAGTTCGTTTTATTTCAAGATGGTGGCCGGTCGTACCGAAAATACATGAAAACCATTTAAATACATTTAAAACGATTATTTACATTGGTCTGAGTCGAAATGTGCAGATTCGGTCGAGATATTTCCAAAAATACCGAAGATATGGGGAAAATGTCATTTTTCATTATGGCGGCCGAAAATAGCTCCAATACATGGAACCGCTGAAGTACAATGGTGCGGGTAGAAAATGCATTAAAACCAATGATACACGTCGTTCTGAGTCGAAATACGTTTGTTTGAGCGAAGTATGTCTTCTCTATAAATCTTAGTCGGTAATATTGGATTTAACATGGCGACTTTTTGATCATTTAATGTGTTTTTCGTAACCTAATCTTGATAATTTATCTTTACGCCAAATTTCGCTGGACTAGCTCATGTGGTTATCGTAACCAGATTCTCCGGGAGGACTCCGCCCCCATGGTACAAATCTACCCCTATACCCCCCAGGGGGCTGCGGCCCCATACAGTGGTGTGGAAAATGGGGTTTCGGCGGCCAGTTTGGATTAAAGATGGCGACTTTTTGACGTTTTCATATATTGTCGTGAGCTACTTGTGATGGTACACCTTCATACAAAATTTCATTTCTTTAGCTCGAACGACGTGGAAATGGTTTTGAGCGGCCATTTTGAATCCAAGATGGCGACTTTTTCAAAACGTTGTAATATGTTCCTAAACTACTTGTGATAATACATCTTTATGTCAAATTTCGTATCTCTAGCTCAAACGGTGTGAAAAATGGATTTTTAGGCTTCACCATTTTAGATCCATGATGGCGTCTTTGGGGAAATTTGTAATATTTTCGTAACCTACTAGTGATGATGTACCTTCGTACCAAATTTCGTTTCTCTAGCTCCAGCAGTTTATGCTATGCCCTCTATACAACTATAAGTTTGGCGGCCATTTTCGATGGCGACTTTAAAAAAAATGTAATATATTCTTAACCTACTAGTTATGATGTACCTTCTTACCATATTTGGTGCTTTTAGCTCCAGCGGTTTAGGATATGAACTCTACATAGGGATTGAGAATACTAAGCGATTGAAAAGGACCTTTAGAGTCAAACTGATAAGTTTCAGATCGTTACCACCGTTTGAGACCATGACGAATCCAACGGTGTTTGGTTCATCTCTGTGTCACCTGTAGTTACAAGAGATCTAGGGGGGAGGACAAAGAAACATACAGATTTGGAATACTAAGCGATCGAAAAGGACCTGCCAGTTTTAGAGTTTATTTGATAGGTGATTTCATGCTTTGATACTATTACGATTCCAACGGTGTATGGCTCAACTCTGTCGGACTTATAGTTACTGAGATCTAGGAGAAGCACAAATGGAGAATACTAAGCGATTCAAAAGGACCTGCCAGTTTTAGAGTCAAACTGATAATTTTCCCCACCGTTTCAGATCATGACGAATCCAACGGTGTATGGCTCAACTCTGTCGGACTTGTAATTTCTGATATCCAGGGGGAAGGGCGGACAGATAGACAGAACAAACCCTATATCTTCCCTTATTCACTGACGTTCATACGGGTGCGCTAATAATAAGGAATAAATAATAATAATAATAAAACAGTACGAAAATCCTTTAAACTTTTTTAAAAACTATTTAAGCTGCAACCTTATGTTTACTTCACTACATTGTTCGTAGGGGAAGAGAAAGAGAATGGAAATCATATCCCTTTTTTATTCAGTGTACTATCCCAGTATTCGCCAAGTTTGACTAAAGGAAAAACAGAGGAAAATATTCATTCAGAACCAGAATTTGAACCAAAGACCTTTCTATTATGGGCCGAGAAGCTGTTTCAAGTCAGAGCATAAGCAATATGAACAACTGGCTGTAATATTATTCCAGTCAATACATAGCAATGTTCTTCTTGAAGAAGAGAAGAATATAAAAAGACACAAGCAAATAGAAAGGTTGAACTGTAGTGTAAGAGATGGCAGGAAAGAGATGAAGAGGGGACTAGTAAATTGGAATGCATTTTCAATATAGCCGAAGGTGCTGGCATCTAACTTACGGATCCAGTACTCTTGAATGATGCGTACTCTACATGCAGGCTTCCTGCAGTGAGGTTAACTGATGATGGCGGTAAAGTGGCTGCGGCGAGGCAGTCCCCACGTGGCTAGATCGAAACCAGAAGGTATATGGGAGGAACGTGGGCTGGCAGGTGATGCGGAATATGGAGGGAGAGAGGGAGAAAAATCTGGTGTTATTCTTTGCATTTTTCTTTCTTGTTCTCTTCTTCCTCAACTGCCTGTCCAATACAGAAACTTGACAGACAAGACGAGCGCTAAAGATAGAGATAAAAGGTGCGGGCGATGGAAGACTTTATGTTGGAGATTCTTCAATTAAAGAATTCTGATGGCTATGAAGGAGGTAGATATCGGGGACACAGTATTGGAGGCAACAAGAGGATGGGTTCACTTCAAACACCCTTTGGCTTTCTTTCCGTCATCAGATACAGCTGAAAGAAAGAAGGAGATAACAGCAAATATTTACATTTACATATAGATTAGGAATAATAACACATACAGAACGAGAGAAACCGGCCACCCGTGCCCACTGGCACTCTCCAACCACATAATTTGGGGTGGACCCCCACCATTTGACTTCGTCTTGAGAAATGTCGGTATATTCTTTTACAAATCGCTGTCCACAAGCCTTCTAGTATCAGAAAATCCAGCCCAGCATCGTATTTGTCCTAATAGCTACTGCTAATTTTATATTAAGCAGCGTATTTAATTATGGTAGTTTTTCCAGGTAAACCTAGAGGTGTAGCTTTGCCCAGAAGGCAGATTCTAAACCATACTTTACTCTCCCCTCTATCTAATTTGGCGATAATAAATTACATGCATTATGAGTACCCTTTTCATTCTTGATTGATATTTGATCTATTCTTGGCAGATAGGGTGATGAAAACACAGAAGAAGCAACAAAACAAATGGTGATTTCTGATCTCTGAGCCGAAGGCCATGCACAAAACTAAATGTGAGGCAACTTCTTTGCCGGCAAACCAGAAAGCAAGATATAGTAGCCACGGGTCGAATACTCCACACAAAGATAAGAACGTGTAGGAAATATTTCAACAATTCTTTACTAAGACTAAACCACTTACCGAGGCATGTAAGAAGTTACGCTACTGTTGCATGTTGGACGTATTTGTGCCGAGAAACATACAATATAATTCGTCAATGTAAGATTGCCGAGAAAAAGAGAAATAGCTCAAGTCCTGGTGTTTGGTAGGTGTTACAGGAGCAGGGAATTTTACGCAGCCGTTTAATGCGAACATCGTGTTACAAAAATAGCGGTCAATCTTTTATACAACTGGTTTCTTAACAATCAAACGAGAAAAGTAATTTTTTCTCAGCGACGTGATTCGAATGATATATCGGATAGCTTCTGGTAAAACCAGAGTTGTATAAATCTCCGTTTCTTACAATTCTTCAAACAGAATGAACTGTGTCTGTATTCTTGGTAATTACGAAAAACAAAGCTGGTTTTCTTTTTCAAGTACAGGTTCAATGAATATTAATTTATTGGTATTAGTGACAAAATAAACTGAGTTTACTTCTTGTAACCTTCTACATGACATCTGTAAATAACGTGTTTTTTTTTTTCTGGAAGGAAATCATTATCTCTGTAATTCTGACTTTTTTCCAGTTTCGTTCCTGAGGACCGCTGTTTCTTTCATTTTTTTTTAATTTTTGATTTTTATCTACTCTTGGAAGCTTTTCTCTCTCAAATTACGTTACACTACAAAGGGTTTGTGGATATACTTATATAAATTCGCTGGACTCGGGCCCGCATCACGGTGGGTATTTAAAAGCGATCGTATGTCCCAACTTACTAAACACTTATGTTCATCAGTGTTCAATTATTAAATAATCCATGATCACACAAGTTTAAAGAAGCTTTTATAACATAGTATATACGTACTCTTTCTCCCCGCTTCTTTTCGGAAGCTTAGGATAAATCCTATCGTTAAGAACAGTGATTTCAAGCGTACTTATTAATTTAACTCTTTTTATGTGCCTGAACAGTTCTTCCAGCTACTGTCTAGGGTGGTTTCAAGTCTGAGGGATGAAGTCGATTGACGAAATGGGGGAAGAGGGGAGAACTGGAAAAGATAACGACTGAGACTCGAAAAAAATCTGGAAAATCTTCAACTAGGATTACCAGTAAAAGCTAGGTTTAAACTCCAGTGCTTCCCAGCATCAATCAGCAAATAGCAGCCTTCGCCACAATACCATGGGGTCTGCTGGATCTTTCTATGTTGTTCACAAGCATATTAAACTCCTGTTATTGTAGCCCACATATCTCACTTCTATTACTGTATCAATTGGAAAGAGAAATTGGATAGCATTATATCATAAACATACTAAAATTATCTAAAGAATACAGCTCTATGACACGTTTTCCTGCCTACCAACAAGGAAAGGAGACACGTCGCTATGGATACGTATTGACGTTTTGGTCGTACGTCACATATACTAGTACCAAATCTAGTTTTGTACTTGGCTGAGTACAAAACATGTCATTCATTTTCTGTGCCAGTAAGCAGCGCGGAGAAGTACTGGTTGGCATCACTGCCCACGTTGCCATAAAGGATAGAGGCTTCAGGATTTTCTTCCTGCTTCTGCCATGGAGCCTCCTCCTAGGAGTTTATCAAGACACAGAAAGGAGAGTCAGAGAGGAAAAATGGCAACATCGTAGTCTCCGCTCTCACCACTCTCCAAGCCTTAGTTCCTGACCTTTCACCCCACCAATCCGAACCCAAACTAGCGAAAATCCCGGTATAGTATTGAAGATATCATTGAGTCCAACAGTAAGGAAAAAGATGCTATCACAAGCAGAGCTGAAACGTGTCATCGGGTCAAGTTTTGGCCCAGGTCACTATGGCTATGCTTGGGACCCTATCTGATCTGGTGACCCGGAAGGCAAAGAAGAGATTTAACTATTTCTTTATTATAATCTTTTGCGTTTGAATATAATTTTTTTCAGAGGTAACCGGGACAGTTGGTGTTACTCCCAAGAACACTAACAATACGACACTGAAAGCTTCCTAACAATAGTTATAACATATGAAAATAGTTTCATGTCACCAGAAAGAACAATAATATCGTCGGAGGTATGCAAGGGCCCCCCCCCCCCCCCAACTCCTCGGAAAGACTATGCTGATAGAATTTTGTGTTTGAAGTATTAAATAGGATAGAAGCATTAAAATATCATATTTCTTCTTGTTCTTCGTTAATATCATCCAGATCTTGTTGAAAGAACTCAATGGCACTTGAGAAAATGACGCTTATATTGCAACTGAAACTTTTTAAAATATCTAGCATGTTTTCTACAATTGTTTTGTGGTTAGGATCTTTTATGTTGTCTAGAAAGATTTGAAAAACAGATCATAATTACATACATCCCTATTTATCAGTTGGGTTCACGAATTTTGAAATCCTTAACTTTGATTTCCTATGTAGATTTGGGGGTCTGCAAAGTATTACGGACGAAGTAAATCCAGAAAGCTTAACAAGCCAAGAAGAAAGAAAAACAACTTCAAATCTGTTAGTATGCAGACCCCTTTTAAAAATATATTTAAAAATAACAGACAGATGAGAACAATAATTGTATTTTCGAAAGTAGTCTAAATAATACTTAAGAACATCTATCAAATGAACTCATCCATGACTGGAAGATGTTTGTTATTGAAGAGAAATTTGATGACCTGACTGAGTTATGTCATCTTATTTTACTGAACTTCCAATATTTGGAGTCTTCAGAATCTCGTTCAATTAATTTCATAAATTTTAATAAATATTAACCTTTCAAAATTTCAGTATTGTTCCGGATATATTCGTTACTTCTAAAAATTCATGCAGTAAAAAACGTGCACTAAATGTATGAAAATAGAATAGCAGAGAGTATATGACCATTACGGAACAAATGGATTACGAAGCGACTCAATTAGTATAGAAACATAAACTCCTGCCTCAAAGTGCTCCAATTTCCACATTGGCCGAGACACGGGTTTTGCCCCCAGAGCACGAAAAATTGAATGTCGGAAAGTTCCTATCTCTAGTATTGTCTAGTTCTGAGTTCTGTAACCGCGAGGGAGGAGTTGTAGCGTGATCATCGGTGGGTAAATTCTTTTAATAGCCAATGCAAGGTAGGTAGTAAAAGCGCGAGTTCTTGCTGATTGCTTGTGTACTTCCCACTTTACCCCGCGCTCTAGCCAAGACCCCTCTCAGAGGTCTACAGAACTCGGAACTGCACAGTAATGATATGTGGAAATAGTCTCATATCCCCGGAAAGAATAAAAGTACTCCCAGGGATCTACAAATAACCACCGGGCTATCGATGCCGGGTCACAAACTCAATTTAGTCATTTGGGTCAAGACGGGGTCACAGGGTCTGTAAGATCACTCTCGTCAAGACCAGGTCAGCGGATCAGGTTTCGGACCGGGTCAATTGGGTTACCTATGCCCAGGTCAGTCCGGGTCCTATGCTCTAGTCTGTGACATGACACCTCAGTTGAAAATACAGTAGTTTTAGCAGATCGTTGAGCTAGTTTGTTTGTGTGTGTGAGAGAGAGAGAGAGGGGGAGAGGGGAAATTGTCAGTGCCGATCCATGTAGCTTTACTTTCTTCAAAAGTTGGTACTTATAGATAATTGGGTTGAATGTATGCAGCCAGACAACAACAATGTAAAAATGAATTTTGATAAGCGCTCAACGAGGGTGGGGGCTCTGAGAACTTTTAGATGCCGCTTGATTCCTGATATAATATCTTAAGATGATACCGGAAAAATTATATTTGTGTGTGTGTGTGTTACAATATTGATTCGTTCTTCAACAGGTAGATCTCAATCATCACCAAGCAAAGGAAATGCAATAAGATGAACTATATATCTACGAGTACAAACACGTGCATATGCTATTACTTCCAGCAGTTTGTATTGTATCTTTGTTCCAGATACAATACAGATTTTACGCTGTTCCCAGATTTTACCTACTTAATTTCACTATTGTCCTCATTTCTAAACAACGATTCATTTTAATGCTGCAATTTATATTTTGATTAGTTGGTTTATATGAAATACGAGGGTTAAGTCATAAGTCATGGCAACTATTTTTTTTTCGAATGGGAGATAACAGGACAGATCGAAGATGCACGTTGAAAACCTTATGACATGTACTGTCGAGTGGTCCCACCAGATGGTGTATGTAAGTAGAGCTGCATGTCTGAGCACGCCTCGAAGTTCAGTAGGTGAGTGACAGTGGTCCGGAATGGAGGTCACGAAGAGTAAACAACGTGCATGTGTGAAAGTAGCATTTCTCCACGGCAGGAATGCACTGGAATGCCACACAGAGTTAAGGGAAGCACTAGGTGCGCGTGCCCTACCCTATCGAACAATGGCGAGGTGGACAGCGGCGCGAACAGGACTCTCACTGCGCGTCAGATAGGCAGTAGACACTCTGCCCCGTTTTCCTCTACTCACATCTGGTGGGACCACTCGACAGTAAATGCCATAAGGTTTCCAAATCTTATCTTCGATCTGTCCTGTTATCTCCCATTCGAAAGAAAAAAAATAATTGACATGACTTATGACATAACCCTCGTATGTGTGTGTGTGTGTTTGGAATAATTAACTCATACTTAGCTATAATCATTATTGTTTGATTATGTCTGTTTCTATGTCGTCATGTGAGTCTGGGTAATAGGGGACCGAGAAGAATTATCATTGTCTTCATGAGGTCAGCAATAAGGAAATGATTGCGAAACCTTTCACCAGAAAGTATGGAGTGACTTTATCCTGTGATATTTTAATAAGAAATTAGAAGAAAAGTAAGGAACAGTCATTAAATTAACTAACAGAAACAAAGGTTCAATATTTACAAGTTGTGTATGAGAACCACATTTCTAGGAATATCATTGTGATGATGATGGAACATTTCTTGCAGAAGCAGCAAATAATCGTTTTCCAAAGTGTGTAACTCGAAAATAACATTGCTGGTACAGGCATTCTTTGGAATATCACAGGTAGTATAACGGAAATACAACCTGAATGTTTCAAGATACGTAATGATAGAACTAATAAGACAGAAATGTTCTTGTTGTCCTATTGAAATCAATCGTAAATCAGTGAATCAGTTTGCATAGTAAGCAGTATTCGTTAGCCTGTCCTATGCCATGATGTTTTTTCCCTATTAACCTGACAAGGAACATTATTCTGTATTCCAAAGAACACTGACTGTAGCCTACGTTTGGGCATTTCAGCTTCCAGTTTCGTTTTGTTTTCGCCATCCTTTTCTTGTACATCTCCAAGATCGTTCTTTATTCATCATTAAGCACGAGCGTTATTTTGTTGCAGCTACTTAATTGGACATAGCATCTCAATTATCATGTAAGCTGCTTGCTCTTCGGAGTTTTAGAGTCAACCAAATCCCCCAATAAAGCGGTCAGTCTGGATAAGATCTGTTTCATCACTAAGCAACCTCCATGTTGTGAATTAATCAACTCTCCGAGCACATTCTCTCTCTCTTACTTCTTTCTAATGATGCGTTGCTCTGCTCCAGTGGTTTGTTCCAAAGTGCATTGAGGAATATAATTAGAACTACCATCAGAAAAGCAATGAAAACGACTTTTATCAATTCGTGTTGGCTTTGATCATGAGTGTGCTTAGATCTAATCACAGGAACATATATACTACCAGTAACTATTTTCATCTGAATCGGAAGACACAAGTCCACAAGAGTCTTTTCTTATTTTTTTTTATTTTATCTGTTTTTAAGTTTCGATTTCTTTGATAGTGAAGATAAAATTTGAAACTGTAAAGAATGTAAGATCAGAAATGGAATAAATAGGTTATGTATATACTCTTGAATTAGATTTTAGGGTGAGTAATTTAAATTGTCAATTAAGTTCTTTGACATTAATTAATAATTATATATAGTATATATGAATGGCGTAATATTCAAATTGTATTGTCACACGAATTTATTTACGGGCTGGACTGGCTCTTCCACATGTCGTAAGGTCATCGTGTCCCGAACAGCATGTCCACCCAAGACCATTGTAAGTCTAAGGATGACGAAACTCAGTGATCACTTTGCACAACGAAGAACTGGGAAAGTAGAGGTAAAGATTCAGACCTTATTTTATGTAAGATCGAGGTATTAAATAAAACATTGTAAACCTCAGCCAGAATGACTGGAAGCAGCACACAAACCTCCATAACTCCTCAGTGATAATCTGAAGTTGACATCCTTAACATTTATAGTACGAGACTTGTGTTGGTCACACTAATTAATGAAGCAACAAATATTAATGAAGTACCATTTTAAACGTCATAAAATCGAATTTACAACATGAACAGTCATGAGCGTTCGTTAACGGAGTTTCTTTACCATCTAGACCAGCTTTCCGTTACAGTTTAGATAAAAAAAATAGTTCTTACAACAAAAAAGTAATTTTTAATCATTGTGTTAGAAAATTGAAATTTTTAGAAAGTAAAACAGTTTTGAATAGCTTTTTTTTTCTTTCTGTAAAAAGGAAAGAAATATACTTCTATATTGTTAACGCAATATTGTACACGATAAGAGTTCGTATCATATAAAACTCACAAGAAAGCGTACCATATAATGCTTAATAATTTCACAGAGGTTTATCCCTATAAGACCTATTCAGGGTGACTAGAAGTCTGTAGTTGGCATGATGTTCAAGTCCGAACACAGATGTATCTTCATAAACTCGATTCTGAGGAAGGATTTTTGAGTAGCCAGATTCTTTTAGTCTAGCATACGTGACCATTGAACTTACTGTTTGGATTAGGAATAATGTCTACATTAAAGAGTTGCATATTATATTAATTATAATTCATTATGCATAATAAATTTGAGACGTACTGGCTTGGAATTATGAGCAGATCAACAAGATCGAAGATATAGACTCGTTTAAATCACAGTGGGAAATAAAATAATAAATCACTTTACTTGACTTATGTATTTTAACGTTCCAATTTAGATACAGTCTCACAATTCTAGGTTAGATATCCTGAGACAACGATTTGTGAAAGCAATCAAGCCTTTATCCAACTTAATCTAATGTCAAACGCCACTGACTACAAGGTGGGATAAATTTACCAGGGGAATATCGGACGGTGCCAAGAATAGAGAAAGTAATAGCTACTTTCTCCCTGCTTGTCCCTGGAAAATGTGCTCACCGTTGAGCTTTCAGACCGTGATATGAAATTAGGCCTTAACTGTAATTTAATCACATAAATGTAAAGTGTAGTTTCATACATAGTAAAGAAAGTACACTTCTTTTGCAGTTGAAAGCATCTTTTGCTCATCTCACATTAGTCATACTCTCCTCTGCCCACAATATGGGCGTCATATAGTCGTCATCTCTTTTGTCAAAGAACATCAGAACACTGCAGCAGGTTGAGTAAAGGTAGAAGTATACTCTGTGCATGCGCACGCGCTACCAC
>JAGDQP010042134.1:0-16644 GCA_022664845.1 Lepisma saccharinum | reverse complement strand
CTCTTCAAATGTCCATAATTAGTGCGTTTACCTTATCTATATATCTATTAAAAAAGTTTGCTAAAAAGGCTTTGTCCAGTCCGTCCGTCTGTTCTACTGCACCGATTTTCATCATTCTTTTTTTTTTGTATTTCCGGATTATCACGTAGATGAGCCATCAAGAAACCGCATTCCTCTCCGTTAAGTCTGAACTGAAGGACAAGTGTTTGAGTGTTCTTCTCTACACACAGGAGAGTGGTTACGACAAAGGTGGCGCAGTCCCCAAAAACTTACCAAGTTAAGGGCGCAGCCCGCCACGTGGAAGCGAGTATTGTTGAATGGCCCAATAACTGTTGCCAACATATTATATTCACCCCCGCACCGACGGGCATGTACTTTTGCTCGTCTACTATGAATTTAGATCAACTGGTTATATATATCTATCTATCTACTCTCTCTCTCTTTCTCTGTCTCACCGGGTGACTCAAGAGTGCATACTCGAATAATCGGTCCAATGTTTGTTGATGGTACTTGGACTGGTGACAGTTACCTCCGCATGCAGAAAAAGCCGAATTCCCGCTCTTCTTTTTAAAACGTAGACGTGATTTTCACCAGCTCTTCTAATATTATGGTGCACTTACTCATTACACTACACCTGTTCGTGCGTATCCAGGTAAGCAGTTCCGTAAAATCCGTAGAAATTATATGGATATGGATACGTACTTAATGTAATGCAGTAACTGGAGAACTGTTAAATATACGGTAAAGGTAACTGCACCAGTGACTTTTCAAGAAAATTTCAGATTTATTTTATACCACTTGCCCCCAATTTCCATTTAACATTTTTTACGTTGAATCCAAGGTAGCGAACGGAGATGCAGTACTTGGTTTAATTAATTGCATATGGTTAAACTCATGTTCCGCAAAATCTGTAGAAATTATATCGGTGGTTCCACACTGTTCAATCACTCGGTATATATATCGAGTGAAGAAAAGAATGCATAGAATGCTGAGTCAACAGCACTATCGTGTAACCTAATGGTTATATTTCGTTCAAAGCAACAAAAAGGGAATATGTAAATTAATTCGTATTCTGCTCCATACAATACAGTGTGATGTTTAGATTCAACTCAAATCGAAAATAATAATAATAATAATAAAAGTGGAAGGGAACCATGTCAGTTGATCAGTAGATACTTACAATAAATATTTTTGCCACTTGGTTTTAACTTGTAATGTGTAAAAACGACAGCCATAGACCCAACCTATCCGACAATTTTAAATAGGAATTTTTAGAAATGTCGATATGTATCTATTTGTATAGGGTAAGGCAAAAAACTGAAGACACTTAATTGCAGTGTTCAAATTGCTGTGACAATCTGACCCAATCTTCGGGTAATGACAATAGGTAAAAGGCTGCAGCTGGTGGGTGGAGGCATGAACATCATGGCCTCAATCTTGGAGATAAGTGTTAGGATAGCTTGTTTCTGGAAGTTGAAATTTACAGATATTTGCCACTTACATTGATTTGGTTAGGAGACAGAAATTCTGAAATTTGGAACTTTGCCTTCTACGAGTGCTCAATTTGGTGGCCATTTGGAAACATGTTTTTGTACTTAGTTTTAAATTAGATAATAAGGCTGAAAGGACGTTTATTTTTTGTTTTGTAATTAAAATTAAACAAATATTGTCCGCCGTTAAACCCAATGTGTTACTTACGGTTCAAGAGGATCGAAAAAAATGACTGACTGGCTTTGTGTGTTCGCCTCAATGACTGTCAAATTGAGCATACGTTGTAGGACGTAAAATTCCAAATTTCCGGGTTCCTATCTCCTGAACAAATTACACGTAGATGACAAATGCTTTCACATTCGAAATCCCGGGAACAAGTTAGTCTAAAATGTTATTTAACATAACCTCTTTCCTATGTCAAATTCTCGAGCTGAATCAGTGATGGAGGCCATGATAGTCATACCCCTTCACTCATTGTCATTACCGAAAGTCATGTCAGAAAACTGAAGCGGTTCCAACACTGCAAGTTTCTTCACACTTATGCCTTACCGTGTAGAAATAGGCACAAATCGTTATTTCATAAAGTTGCTGTTCAAAATTGTCAAAAATGTCTGTCTGTCTGTCTATGACTGTCATTTTTGTGCTTTACAGGTTAAAATCAAGTGGAAAATAATATTTCCTGTAAATATCGACTGATCAGCTGAGTTTTCCTTGTTAGCACAAAGATATACTGTTAAACTAAGTTAATATTTCTTGATCTTGCCTTCTTTTTTCAGAACTTCTTCAAAAGAGATTTCATGAGCAAGCTTATTTTCTATGTGTGGTAAAGAATGAAAGAAAAAAAGAAACGCTTAAAATTTGAATATGTTTACGGGCTTTAGGCATCTATAGCTCAGGCCAGGGCTATGGTATGAGCAAGGATGCAGGGAGGAGTTGGCCAGGTCTCAGGAAAGCTTCTGGAAAAATCCTCGGTGGCGGTGGATCGTCGCTGGTATTGAAATCATGCTCTTCTGAATGCAAAACCAGGGCCTGCACTGTTGTGATTTTTCATCCGTCATTGCTCTTCCAACTTTTATTTGGGCTTGAAGGCAAAATTCAATCAAGGAAAATGATCCGATGATTGAGCAAGAAATTCAATAGTTACTTCAAACAAAAGATTGCAAAAAAATATTTACACTCTATTCCAATTTCAAGTCTCCAAACCTTGTTTTAAGCTTGTTTGTGAATGCGGACCCAGTAATTTTGATCTTGTTTCACCTGATTCTAGTACCTTCAATATAAAACTCATGAAATGGAGAGGTAATTTATTTTTCTTTCTTTTTTGGGATATTTTGGTAAGCTGAAGGGAAATGTAACTTTCTTCTGCTGCAAACCTTGTGGTTTGTGACTACACACCATTCAAATTGTTTCTCTCTTTTTTGAGAAGAGCAATGGTGTCTGGCCTTGCTTATTTTCAGTCATATCTTCTATCTAGAAGAATTTACTGAGTGAAGGGGACTGTTAAACTCAGAAGATAAAAAGCAAACATACTATAAATTCATTATTTGTTATGTACTTTAGAATTCTCAACAGAACAGACAGCTATGATATTTAAAAAATGCGACATGCAATATTTTTTTTAATTCTTCTGCACCTTCAAGAACTTAGAGTGAAAATATTTCTGGAGGGGATGACTGGACTTCTGGAGGGGCTAAGCCCCCTAAAGACCCCCCCCCTTCGTTCCGCCACCCTGGTCGCTGATAAACATTAAATATCATAATTACATACAGAGACGATGTACACAAAATGTTTCAGTGGTTTGTCCTGTTTAACGATGAGCGATAGGAGAAACCTGACACCCATTCACACCCAGAAATAAGGAAAGATGAATGAATTTGCGAAGTCGAACAGACGATTAAACTGAAAATGGTGGAAGAGGAATTGGAGATCAACAAATAGACTATCCTGATCGTTTTACAAGAGAATTTGGGTTAGAGGAAGACTTGTGTGAAATGTGTGTCTTTCATGCGTTAACGGACTAACAAAACTCCTTCACATAGTGACATTGGTTATGAATTCCTGTCGGATTAAGAGGAAGTTGTTCAACCTAAACATCTTCCTTAGTCCTTAGAACTGGAGATAGCCATGAAAGGAAGGGTTTTCCAGAGGGCATCCAAAGCACTGTGACATGGTGCATTGTGGAGACATCGTACAGGCAGGAAAAGGGTATTCCGGGAACGTTGTATTTTCACTGTTCTTTTAACTAACATTTATGTACCAGACCGGCAGATATTGCTAACCCCGTCACATATCATCACTCAGACATGTGATAGCTACCGGTTTGGTGATCCATAAACATTAGTTAAATAAGAATTAAAATACAACGTATTTCCGTGAGTGTACAAGACACAGCGCATTTCAGTAAACATACTAAGACAGGATCAGCTTTTGCAGACATATAGACAACAATCCAACGCATCGGGCAATTCACATATTGTAACAACTGGTGCCGTAAACCAATCTGAGAACTAAATTGAAAAACCTTTAAGCGAAATAAAAGAAGTTCACTCTTTGAATAATTCAAATTCATATGAAAAACAAGTACAATTAATTATTACAATATTGCTTTTTAAAATATTGATTTAGGTTAGTGAGCTGGCCACTGGAGTGCTTCACCTAAGTCCTATGACCTAAGCCTCCCAAGTAGCAAACTCTAGTTGAGCCAACGAAAATCTGATCATATGCGTTAACGTTAGATTAACGTTTTTCAGTACAGGGAGTGGCCTATGTACTATTTGGCCGCTGGCCATAACGTGGCCTTGAAAGAGATGCCCAATATAGGGTCAACTACATGGATTTTTACGGGTTTAATCATTTGAATTACGTATAATTTTGCAGTAATTCTAAAAACAAACATGATCTTGATTACATCCTGTATTTATTTCATTACGCGTTTTACTCTCTTGTCTTCATTGATAGTTGAAAAATGGATTCGAACCTGAAGCCTTGTAATATGTTGTCCGTTGTACTACACAACCATCCTTCAAGAATTATACGTCGATTATGCACTTCATCAATTCGCATGGTATGTGGTGACGTATGTGGTGACGTATGTGGTATGTGGTGACGTATTTTTTCATTACAGAATCACTTTAACCAGGGATCATGTAGAAGTTTTATACATGTTATTTTTGTATGTCATGTGTTACTTTTCCATTACTTAGGCATTCTCGAACACACACGACGCTCTTCGGAACGATATTAGCAAGTTCCGATTGATATCGCGCTATGACATCTTCATAGAGTGATATTTCTCTTAACTTGATATTTTAACCTGCCAAGTTTTGCACGTTTTTTACAACACGTTTTGTTAAGTTTCAAGAAAGGCATTGCATGTCGAAATATCGTACCACGCCAATATCGATCGATGTTTACCCAGAACGGTCGAACTATGACTAATATCCGAGTTATTGGTCCAATATTGGCCCGATATCCTTGTGCTGCTAATGGAGGATCTTCATATACCTTATAGTTGGGCGGAAATGAAAGGTGACCCGAGGTCCAACGTTGGATGATCTTATTATCCCAACTTACGAGATGAATGACCAATGTTACAAGTCTGCAGTGTTCGATTTGCCAGGTTGGATGCCGTGGATTTTCCCTGATTTGTGAGGATTTCAACCCTGGTTGGTGATGCCGAATATCAGTTCCACCTGGGGTAAAATCTTTATATTTCTACCAAAACAGGTACTATGTTGAATTGCTTTTACGTGTATTGCACTATGAATGAATGTACAAAAACCTGCTACTGGAAAATATATAATTACATATGCACAAGGAACGCATATTTACTGCACATAGAAATTTCTTAAAAAATATATACAATGGGACTTTTTCACTAACCATTTTCTGTACGTGACTGGGTCAATATTGGCGCCCGCGCGAATGTTTTAATGACAGACACTTTTTTTTGCTACAAATTTAGAACCGGGATAAGATAATCAGTATCCTAATGTCATTATATATTTTCCTCAACTGAAAGCGAAATTACACCATCTGTGTATTGGTTTTTGATTGTAGAAACAAGCATTGGGCCAATGTATATTTTAACGCATTATTTATGGTTGGCCCATATTTATCCCCAAAATGTAAGCAACTGTGCACACGTTACTCGTCACGTTGACCCTTTGTTAGTTTTTCCAGATTAGGCCAACTGTTAGCCTAACTGTAATGACTAATGAGATATGAAGCGTTGAATGTGGAACAAGACTCTGATAACGGAACATGTAAAGAAAGGAATTTGATCAATTATTACTCTTGAATATTGATATGATCTTATGAAACGATAACAGGATCGTATCCTAAACCTATGATGAACGTGTTGATCACAGGTTTTATCCTTTATACTTTAGTCTTTAATTAATTTATTTATTATTATTATTTTACCAACGTGAGTTCAAACTTCAACATTTCGTTTCCAAAAGTTAGCACCTGGACGCTGGAATTTCATCGAATAGTAAAATGGCACTGAAATTATAATGTGGGATTCTAACGCAGAACGTTTACCTGGCTTGGTACATAAATGCTCTTTTTTTGTTAATCCATACTAGGTTGAACCACTGACGTTTTCTTGTTGCCGATGGTTGAACAAGGAGTATCAAGTAAAAAAGAACGAACATTTGCGGCACATTATGTCAGGAAACAGTGGTCTCCCTAAGCAGAAAGTGAACATCTCTTGTGAAAAGTGAACATCTCTTGTGAAAAGTGAACTGCATCAACGCAAGACATTGTTCTCCATTTGGTGGAACCAAAAAAGTATAATTCACTTTAAGTTTCTCTTCAGGAATGTAACAATAAACGCCACGCTGTATTACTCTACTTTTACTGAACAACTACGTCGACTTCAGGTGGCTGTTGCAGAGGAATGAGCAGTAAGACGCCATCCCGTGATTCTCCAGATTGACAACGTAAGATCTCACTGTTCAACCATGATGAAAACAGTCCTTCAGAAGCTGGGAATGGAGGTCTTACCATATCCGCATACTTTCCAGACCTCGCATCTTCGGACTATAATCAGTCCCTTGCACTGTCAAACGCATTTCGTGGCAGATTCTTGTCCGACGACGTGGCACTGAACTGTTGGTTTGATGATTTCTTCACCCAGAAAACAGTCGGTTGTTACCACAACGGGATCTCGGGGCTCTCTGAACGATAGAAGACAGTCGTGCAGAATGGTCGGGACTTAATTATTGAGTAATGTTATGGAATTAGTGGTTTCCTTGCTTCATGGTTAGTGCTTGAATGGAATGGTAGTAACGCCGTTAGAATTTCTGCACCAATCCAATACATTGTTTGTTCAAAAATAAGTAAACGAACGCGTTTGAAAATTACCTCACAGTTGCTGTTTCGGTAAAAAGAAAACTGTTCGGAAAATATGCGTACACAATTACGAAAAATGCTGCTGTTGTTAATTTATTTACTTTTGTAACAGAAAATTAAAAAACTGAAGAGATCTTGTAAATTTTAGTCACGCTACTGATGGCAGTTTGGAACTTGTGCAAACAAGTTTTATATAATTGGTGCATTGCACTTCCTTGTTTCTTTCTTTTCCTTTCTTTCTTTCATTCATTCTTTCTTTTTTTCTTTCTTGAAGTTTCAAATTTCTTCTTGTTGAGTTTTGAAAGTTTTAGTTTTAACTCTATTAACTGCACCAATTCATAAGTGATAAGAATTGGAATGGACATAGGATAAGCTTTCAAAGCAACGGAAAACCTCGGTAGTAGTCCCGGTTTATAATAAAAGCTATAAATATGACTGTAAAAAGTGGAGAGTACAGGAAAACAAGGGGGTATGTGCATTTAAAAAGATGAGTTTGCTCTCGTAGCAGGTACTACACAACGACAGCTAACACCTCAGAAAGTTCCAACCCAAAAGCGCAAATAATCACCAAGTTATAGCGGTTTTCAGAATATGAAGAAGAAGTAAAAAAGTCACTAAGGATTGGGCAATAAATGTTTCTATACAATCCAGAAGCTCCTAAACTCACGATTAATATCAAGAAAGTTGAAGTTGAAAATATACAGAACAGTAGTTGTTACCGGCAATACTTTACTGTTGCAGAAGTTGGGGTATGACCCTAACAGTTGGACACAAATTGAAACTGTTTGAAAATAAGGTTTTGAGAAAGATACACAGGAGGAAACTGAACGAGATGACCGAAGAATACAAGAGACTGCAAAATGAAGAACTCCACACGCTTTATGATTCAACCGACATTATAAGAATAATGAAATCAGGACGGCTAAGATGGACAGGTCATGTAGTAAGAATGGTGGGAAAAAGAAGATTAAATTCCATCGTGTTGGGAAGCGGAAGGGAAATGGGCCATCGGGAAGACCAGGACGTCGTTGGGAGGCATGGAGGTTTGTGCTGATAGCAGACTTGAGCTTCCCCAGGATATAATCGAATGGCGAAAATATATTACTGTGGGGATGAACTTACGAGTTCCAAAACCATAGAGTTAGTTAACTTTTTATCCTATTAACGAAGCAATTAATAAATTAAAGAAGAATTTTAGGAGAATAAGAAGCGATCTTTAAATATTTTTCATGAACATTTTAAAACAATATTAAGAATCTATGTGATTTCGAAATTATCTGATAATAGTACATCTTCGCAAGAATTCCACAATATTTTCCCAAAACATCTTTATTCATGTAATAATCACATAAGATATGACGAATATAGATAGTCTCCGAGCAAGACAAGTCTGAATTCCAAATTCAGTTTAATTTTTAATGTTCTTACGATCAATCATCTTTTGTCACTGTGACTACCATATCTAACAAGGCTGAATATTGTAACAACTAAATAAATTGGGCTTAATCTTTATAATAAATCATACTAAATAAACAAATACATATGATATCGATAGATCCTTGCAGGTAGGCGGCGAGAATGTTTCGTGTAGAATCCAGGATTTCCTGAGGTCTAGGAAGTGTATCTGAGGTCTAGGTTTCCTCAGGTCTAGGGTTCCTGAGGTCTAGTGTATCTGAGGTTTCCTGAGGTCTAGGGACTACCCTATTTTTTACATAGAAATTAGATTTTGGCTAGTGTTCCCCAAGTAATTTCAACTTCTAGTAATATAATTTTCCTTTGATACGAAACAATAAAGTGTAATAATGCTAAAGTAATCACAGAGGAGTGTTCATTGGCTGAAATATGCAGTAAGCAAATCGTAAACGTCATAACTAGGTTAGGATACTTACATTCAGTAATCTTTGTTACTGGGCAACATTCCTTCAATTCTTCATCAAATCCACAGAATCCACCGTACATGGAGAACGGAGAGTTTTTACAGTTACTTTGTCGAATACATGCTCCTAATCTTCCATGAGATGTGATGCATTTCTCTGACTCTGAGTCGTCATCAGATGTAGGGAAAACAAAGTCACGGTTACGTATTTGAAGACCTGTAAAGAGAAACAGTTTAATTCCCACTCGAAGATACGTATTTTTAAAGTTTTTGTAGGGTTGGGAAGAAAACAACTCTTATGGGAAATAGTATCATTCTATTAATCTAAAAAAACACCACGCGCTGCTGTTATAGATGGTTAAACCGGAAACAATTTTGCGTCCGACACTAACCTCAACAGGAAGAGATAAAATTCTTAGTGGTAAGAGTCCGATGTAACTCCTATCGAATATTAAGGATGAGTATACTGGCAATTGCTTTTATTAGGAATAATAAAGATTTCCACAGCCACATGGATTTGATTTACATTTTTCAGAACAATTTAGAAACAAGTGAGACCTAGTTAGTTCTTCTAACAATTGCCAATGCTTTGTTGCACCCTTGATAGCATGCTAGAAACTCAAATATTCATTAAAAAGAATAGGTGGCAACATTGTCAACTTGGGTACTTAGGAACAGGAACACCCAGCCTAATTTTATATTGTGTCAAATAATGTTTATACCAAGTTTGGTGCGGATTCGTCTAATGGTATGGAAGCAAGTTGAAAATTTGAAATTTAAAGCACGTTGGCGACACTGTCAACTGAGTGCTTGGGGATGGTGATACCCACAGTATATCACTATTGTTTTCAATATTGTTTATGCCAATTTTTGTGAAGATAGGTCCAACAGAATGGAAGAAATTTCAAAAATTACATTTATTAAATGGATTGACAACACTCGCAGTGTATAAATCTTGTTGTGGCTCTCAGCTCTTCTAGTCAAGAAATTTCCACCGACAACCCACTCACATGTTTACACTTTGAGATTTACTTTTTAGACACGGACGGACGGACGGACGGATTGAGCGGGATTATATGGTTCCTTTTAGGTCCCTCGATAGCAAAGCTATTGAAAAGGGACCCTGTAATCCCGCTCGATCCGTCTGTCCGTAAGTCTATCCGTGTCCAGAAAATAAATTTCAGGAACCATGAAGCGTAGCTATATAAGCGTTTGAGGTGTCGTTGTAAAGGTCTTGGCTAGACTAGTTTAGAGCCGTTGGAAACGTTTTGATTGGTGCAGTGGTTCAGTATTGCTAACCCATTTTTAAAAATCAAATTATTTCCATTCCGTTAGACCTATCTGCTCCAAAATTAGCACAAACATGTTTTGGGTATTCCCGTTCCCTAATACTCCAGTTGTCAGTGTTGCCAACCTGTTTCATAAAAAATAATGTTTGTGTGTCTGAAATACCATCAAGATCCCCGGAGCCTTCGCGATTATTACTAGACTCGCAACGCTAACTTGTTTGTAATGTATAGTATATGCCCTAAGACATATTTAAAAGAGACTTTAAAGGTTCATATTTTCTCTGAATAGCTCTTCACATCACAATTTGAAAACTTCGAACGTGTTTGTGAATCGTTGCTAGCAGAAGTAGCTACAAATATTAGCACAACTCTTAATTGATCTTTTCGATCGAGTACCAAACTCGAAATTTAAAGTATAAATCGAGCAAGAACTTGGAGGCTTTCGGCTCTTAAACCCTTCTGCACTAAACTGCAAGAAATGAACAAATATTTTATATCTAAAGTTTAAATTGTAACACATTAGAGGAGATTACAACTAAATTATAAGAATTGTAATTTATTTTTAAAATATCGATATGTATTTTCATGCAATGCTAATGGCTTTTTTAAATTGAATTTATTATAGTGTTACGTGTCAAGGAGGTTTCAAACTGTTATAACAAAAGCTTCAGAATATTCCAATAACCAGATCTATCATGACTGAAGTTTTTGATGGATATCTTTTGTCCTTCGAGGCGAATACCTAGCTGGTACCTTTGGCTAATATATCTTCATCCAGAAGAGTGTTCGCAGAGAGATGTCATCCCTCAGAGAAGTGAAAAACTTCGTGCACAGATGCCTACAGAATGAAGTATTATTTAAAATCTTATATTTCGATTGAATTTGAATTTATTTAAGGATTTGTGGCAACTTTGGCCGAGGTCGGGGTAGAGAATGGGCAAGGTATCGGCCAGGGCCTTACTTAAGACACCATCCCAGCACTCACCTGGTGAAACTGAGGGAAATCTTGGAAAATCTAAGTCAAGATGATTGGCCACGGGGTTCTCTTCTATTTTAAGTTGTAATAAAGAATGAAATAAAAATTCAAAGTATTAAAACATACCTCAGATGTTTTGTTTTGAACAGATGTTTTGATCATCTTCACAGACTATGACCGGCTAATCGTATAAGGAACTTGGAACACGTTTATTCCAGATATGAAATATTGAAAACTATTTTACAAAATGTTTGAAAAGTGATTATCATAAATTCAAGGATAAATTTCTCAATCGGAAACAAAACAGAAAAACAATCGGAAAACAAACAGAAAAAGTTGATTTGAAGAAAGTCAGAACATGCGTTGTATCGGAGCTGGAGACACGCAATTACACGACATCGTCACAAATACCATAATATTTTTACTAAAAAATTACGTAAGACGTGTTGACGTAGCAAATTATATTTGAAGTTGTTCCCAAAGATTGAATGGAGCAAATTTTATGATTGAGAAATTTGTTCTGCATAGAGATGTGAGATTCTTCGATATATCGATTAATATTTTGTAAAATCAAAATGTAAATATCGAAATAGATCGATACATTGAATATCGAGATAAATCGATACATCGATTACCTAGAAAAGTGTATACATCGAATATCGATATAAACAATTTTTCGATTTGAACCATATTCGATTTAAAATGATTTTCGATTCGATTAATGCTCCATTTCCAACGGTATTTCGATATGAATTATATTAAATCTCAAACGATGTTTCGATATTAACGATTTTTCAATACGGCCGATATTTTTATTTCCAATAATTCTTCGATATGAACGATATTTCGATTTTGAAGCATTCTTCGATATGAATGATATTCGATTTGTCAGTGGTATCGATGTTTGATATCAAAATGCAGAAATTGCAGTCCTTCTTGTGCACTACGAAATCACAATCACTTGACAATAAAGTTCTTAACGTGGGAAATCCCCTGTATTTCCTCAATCACAAACTTTGGTCAAACAGAAATCCTTGGGTAGAGCTTTTTGATTTGCTTAGCCGACACGGCCTACATCATTATTTATTGAAATATTACGTGATTTGTGACGATGCCAGGCTACTTGAACACAAATGTTTCAATATTGTTCAAAGAAACATTTTTTTTTTCTTGTTTTGGACTGGAAAATTAATTTTCTAATTTGTGGTTATGATTTTTTAAACTTGTTTCAAACAGTGACATCAGATTGCAAACAGATATCAGGTGAATACAACTAAATAGTAATTACACGTTTATATACAGTGTGGGGGTTATCCTCTTCTTTGACTAGAATCCTTAATTATAAACGTAAATACCCAGAAATATTTTATTTTCTATTTTCAATGAATATTCCAATGCATTGGCTAGGCGAAGAACACAGCACACCAGCAAGTAACTGTCGTAGCTTATTTACCAATAGCTGCAATGTTAAAACCTTCCCAGAAAGTGAAAGTCAATGTCAAGGCCAAAAGATTGAAGAGAAATACATTGCAAAATACATACCTAAAGCACAGTTTAAAACTAGAAGAATCCACACACTGAAATATAATAAATACATATTGGAATCACAATCTGTTATCTCTATCTGCCTTGCTTGCTTCCTGTGTTATGAGAATTTTCACTTTGTTTTCCTCCTCAGGAGAGAGGTTGTTGTTGTTTAGTTGTTCGTGATACGTGACGTCTTCTTAGCAAAAGGAAAGATGAAGAAGATAGGGGAAGAACCTCATGTGATCATATCGAGAGAGAAGGACAAAATATGCAGCAAAAAGTGGCGAAGCAAGTACAAGCGATGAAATAGACAACAGAAACAAACGAGTCACAATCAGGGAGTTTCTTAGAAGAATTGAACTTATTTTTAACATGTGAAGTCTTCTCAACAGAAGCCACGTTATAGCTGTTATTTTAACTGTATTTACGTCTGTTTCTTGTTGAGGATGCCAAAGTTCCTCAAGTACTGTCATCAAGGAACAAAGTGTCCTTGTAAGGTAGGTTCAGCCAGTGATTATGTCACCGCAAGCATATTGCGCAATAGTATTCTGTCTATACCCTCTCCTACTAAAATATAAAAGTTCAATCATCATAGAAGCATCTAGGGGGAGGTCTTTTGGTTCTTCGGAATCATTCATTAACACTGGGTAAAAGTATGATAAGCTTTTAATTTATGAGTCATTTTACAGTAAGTAGCTAATGACTTCGATCAGTCTTAATCTGATGACCTGTTAAGTATAAAATACCACAAACATTTATAGCGGGATTGAAACCCGAGATCTTCTGTCTTCTGAACCCAATCTGATTTTCTTACGACCACTCGAAGTTGACTTTTATTGATACTGAAGGAATGACACAAAGCTTTGTCACACCGGCCACGTCAGCGTGAGTTCTTATATAATTTCACTATGTAAATACTGAAATGATACCTATAGTACAGAGTCTAGCAATACCTTGCACTGGAGATCGTGCTTGATGAAGAACGTTCTTTAAATTTGGATCAGAATTAGATAATAAGTGTAAATGCAACTTCTAAAAGTAATTGAAAGAATAAAGACAATAAAGAATGGAGACGAATAATCAATTTTTGCGTTTGAATTTATTTATGGCCTTTAGGCTACTTCCACTCAGGCCGGGATAGAGTAGGGAATAGCATGTAGGAATAAAGACGACCAGGGCCAGATCACTCTCTTTCTATGGCTTCATTCTACAGAAACAATGAAGAAGGCAAATTATGAAGGGAAGAAACTCAAGAGAGACATACTGTTTGGAATCATCCGTCTTGCTAGAATTTTTAAAAAAATGTAGCAAGACACAAAAGTCTTTATAGTTTCAATATAGCCCATGGCAAAAATCGAATTATTAAAGTCGTTAAGTTTATTTCTACTCGATTTAACATTATATATTTTATTTAACATGGTTTTCCTTTCATAAATTTTATTTCTCTTTACACTGCTTGTTACATACCAGTTATTCTTCCAGCAAATTTTGTACCGTGGTGGGGAGAGTTAGGGGTGGCGGTAATAGTTTTAAGTAATAAAAAATATGAATTATATATGTATGATTCTGAATGATCGTGCAAAACTTAACAGGATTTAACTTAAGATTATGAGATAGTAAGCACACTGAAGATCTGCGAAGCAAGCTTAAAAGGTGATATGAGTGTAAACATGTGAAAATGCAGCCTAGAAGGTAGGTAACCAATTGTGCACTTATGCTGACCTAATGCTCGCAAGGTAATGGTTTCAGTCTTATCTTCAATCGTCCGATGATGACTTGAGAAAGTGATTACAAATGGCGGCTATATGTGGTAAATTCATTAAAATAGGAAACTCTGTAACTGCATTAAAATATTTCTTTGGTATCTTTGGTTTGGCAGCTGGTTTAGTACACCAATTTTGTTGGTCCTTACTAAATACTCCTATTTGCTTGAACGTTTTGAACGTAAATAACCACACAATTTAAAGAAGACTTGTTGCTTGAAGAGCTCTTAATATGAATAGGCCAAAAATAATAAACAAACTCTCGAAGCAAAAGGTACGTTACTTCCGAGAAAATTAGGCAAGTATCAAGAAAGGTCAAAATCTACCTATGTAAGGTTTTTTTTAATTTACTTTTCCCGAAGACCCTCCTAAACGCAAGGATACCTGCAGGTATTCCGTTATAATATGAGTGAAGTGTGGCAATTCGAAAAACGTCCTTGACTTACAGTTTACATAAAAAGAATCAGGTATCTGGATATCACTCCTATGTTTTCTCATAGTGTATTAGATTTGTTGAAGTGAGTCACTGTTCTTTTTTTGTTGATAATTATAGTACATCAGCATGTAATTTGATAGCAAGGACGCTTTAGTTACAAAGAAATTTTCCTCAAAACGCGATGTGCAGCTGTTCCTTCCCACGCAAGACAGTTAACGAGCCAGGAGGAGAATAATTAGTGTTTGAGAGGTCATGTAGAACATTTTCTCATTTCGTGTTGAGTCACAGGAGTGGCACTGCTCCTTATTGTCTACTCATACATGATTCATGAACATTTGGCACAAAGAAATAAGCAGGCTGTTTCCATAGTGAGTGGTAGTATTTATCAGTTATACTCTTGTCATGTGTGCTGTGTACATTGCAATCGCTTGACATTGTCATCAAGGGGAAACTGATTTTCAATTCAAGATATTTCGGATAAAGTTAGATTCAAATGTCGCAAGCTAAAGGGCACTGATATTACTTTATTGTAAATAAGTACAACGGCCATATATCTTACAGGTAACGTCGCTTGGCAATTACTCTTCCGGTAACTGGGAAGATATCGGACTTATTTTAGGTACTATTATAGCATTTGCTTTGTGAAACAAAAACATCAGAAAAAATATTAGCAGGAGGACTCGAACATACGTGCCAATCGAAATCCGCGACTCTGATCACAAGGTACCGTACAGCCCGACCTTCATTGTGGTGTGGACTAGGACAACCGTCTACAAGGTTGCGGGTAGTATTCCCGCACGATGCAAGAAAGTTTGTGTATTTTTAAAAGCGTTGCATTCGGAAAATCTAGATAGGTTGAAGTCAGTAGTTATTAAAATGTCCCATGGAAAATAAAGTCCATTAAAATTTTACTACAAGATCATAGTGACTGGTTCATTCGTTCTATACATATTTATTATTATTTTAGAGTGTAACTTTTTTTCTTGCTTAAAGTATTATTGCCATATCACAAGGATTGTTTGATATACTGCGATAATCACTTGTGCCAACTGCGACGTCTACTGTAACTGAATTTATTGGGTTGATCCATAAGTCTTGACGTTTTCTTTTTAAGTGAAAATTTTGCGTGAAATATAAAATGTTTTGACAATGCGTTTTATGTTATTTGTAGAGAATTATGTGCTCTACAAATTAGTTTTTTATGCTGATATACTTTTTGTTCTTTTTAGGTCATTAAAATAGAGTACCGTCGACAAAAAAGAGCATTTTCGACACCTTCTGCTTTTTTGCGTTTAATCGAGGTGCTCACGATCCCTAGCACCAGAGGTGAGTGCCCTACCAACTGAGCCACCGCCCACCGTGGCCCCAAGAGATTTGTGAAGTGTATGGCGAAGAAGCGATGCCTCTTAGGACGGCTCAAAATTGGTTTAAGCAATTCAAAGACGGCAATTTCGACCTCAAAGACATGCATCACACCAACGCTCCGTTCAGATCGATGAGGAGCGACTGAATCAGTTTATTCACGAAGATCCACACCAAACGACGAGGGAATTGGCAGAGATAATGGAATGCTCCCACAGTACCAAACGAGATCCCTGCTAGTGATGAGCAAAAGCAAGACTGCTCTTGCACACCCAGTCTTGGTCTTGCATTGCTTTCCCTGGTCTTCGTCTTGGTCTTGCACACCCAGTCTTGGTCTTGATCTTGCATTGGTTTCCCTGGTCTTGGTCTTGGTCTTGCTCGCCCAGTCTTGGTCTTGATCTTGCTTACAAGAGTCTTGCAGTCTTGTTTTTAAGAAGTTTATATTTCATACGTAAATTTTACACCGGATATAGGGAATAGTAAAAGCTATGTGTATCATTGCCTGCCTTAATGCGTCAGTAGTAATGGAAATATATTTTAATGTAATATTGTTTATATTCATGAAA
>JAGDQP010042133.1:0-16644 GCA_022664845.1 Lepisma saccharinum | reverse complement strand
TCTAAGAAAGAAAAGAGAGTATTTATATTTAGTTGAGTAAGGTTTATTTAATTATATTCTTTGCTTCTTGGGAGGTTATTCGTCTACAATGTGAATTCGATCTTGGGATAATCTGAGCTGATAATGTTATATTGTCACTAATACTATGAATTCCGGATACGTTCTTTGATAATCATATTCGTCTGATTCCATTTCAAAATCGTCCAGGCAAAAGTAAAATAGTCCCAATCATGGTCTCAGATTTCTTTCATATTTTTTACACGGGAATTTTTGGGGGTAAAAGGAAAAGATATGGGTCTAATAATTTTGCACGTAGATCCCGTATAAAAATTATGAATGTAATCTGAGACAGTCGTGTAGACCACCCTGGATGATTTGAAATGGAATCAGTCATTCTAAGATTTCTTTTATTCATGCTAACAAAAGTTAAAACATAGCTACTGACACAAACGTCATTGATGATCAAAGTTAAAGTATCAAATATGCAAAAGTGGTGAAATAATTGGAGACCACCAATGTGGATTTAGAAGAAATAGATCCACGTTGGACCAGATATTCGCCTTGAGGCAAATCTTGGAGAAGAAATGGGAATACAATGGGACTTTTCTCTAGCTATTCATTGATTTTACGAAAGATTATGATTCTATCAAAAGGAAAAAAATATACAATATCCTGATACGATTTGGAATTCCGAAAAAAACTATTTCAACTAGTAAGGATGTGTCTCAGCGACCTCATAAGAAGAGTACAGGTAGGTAATAACATGTTAGATAGTTTCAAGATTCGCAACGGATTGAAGCAAGGTGATGCCTTGTCACCACTACTGTTTAACTTTGCGTTAGAATATGAGATTTTAAAAATGAAAGAGCACAAAAAGGGACTAACGTTGAATGGTTTGAATCAACTGTTCGTATATGCGAATGATGTAGCTTTAATAAGGAACGATATAGATATATTACAAAGTAACACTGATGTCTTAATAGAAGCTTGTGATGAGATAGGTCTACAGGTAAACATAGATAAAACAAAATACATTATAACAAGCCGAAACACAAGGAGTAACGAAAATAGATATACAACAATTAAGAATGACAATAGAAGTAAACAAATTTTAATATTTAGGAGCATATGTAACAAGCAACAACGAGGTCATGGAAGAAATAAAAAGTCGTTTAGTATCGGGCAACGCATGTTTCTATTCAGTCCAGAAACTCCTAACCTCGCGATTGATACCAAGAAAGTTTAAATTGAAAATATACAGAACGGTTATTCTGCCGGTAATACTTTACGGTTGCGAAAGTTGGAGTACGACCCTAGCAGATCAACATAAATTACGAGTGTTTGAAAATAGGGCCTTGAGAAAGATTTGCGGGCCAAAACGGGACGAGATGACTAGAGAATGGAGGAGACGGTATCCTGAAGACTTCACGGAATGTACGACTCACCCGATGTTGTAAGAATAATGAAATCGCGACGACTAAGATAGGCAGGCCATGTAGCTCGGATGGAAGAAAATCGAAGACTATATCTTGATTGGAAAGCCGGATGGAAAGAGACCGTTGGGAAGACAGAGACAATGTTGGGAGGATAATATTAGAAGGGATCTTTGAGATGTAGGTGTTTGTGATGAAAACTGGCTTGATCTTGCCCAGGATAGAATCCTCTGGCGAACGTTTGTTACTGAGGCGATGAACTTGCGAGTTTCCTAAGCCATAGAGTAAGTAAGTAATGAATATCTTTTAGTGGTATAGCTGACTGTATTGTTTCTGGTAACCGTTCAATATTGACACACTCTGATTATACACTGCAAGTGTTTTAAAAAGCTTGATTATACGTATTAAAGATAAGGCATCAGTTCCGGTTTAATTTTTCTTTCCTTTTATTTCCCTTCTTCTTAAAATGCTGATAAACACTTTGGTGGAATTAAGAGTTCCAGTAAATAAGTAATTTCTTAAAACTTCAAGGATTGAAACAACGCAAAGTGTTTATAACAGGTTTTGAGTAGTTATAATGTGTTTCGCATGCATAAATTAGTTGGGATAGTAGAAGACAAGCTGTTCTAGATTTTTCATATTCAAGAATGTCATACAAACGCACAAAATAATGACTTACAAACCTGAAATAAAGTATCTAGACAAGAGGAAAAATAAACGGAAGAACTGGAGACATTGCAGCCTTCTTTGTTAACAAGTGTCATTGTTACTTAAGATAATTCGAGTGGTTGTTATCCTGGTGTAATTATTGTTGTTGGTAGAGCATAGGTAACGTTGGATTATGTTCGGAAAATAATTAACAACCAACTAATTAATAATAAACCTTCTATCAAGAGGCAACATTTCTCAAAATCTAAATAACTCAATCTTTGACTAAACGTACTTTAAGCGAATTAAAATTGTGATGAATTCCACATATTAATGTACTCTGACACTCACCTTGTATTGAGTAAGTTCTTAAGAACAGAGATAGTACAAAACTACTTCTGTTCAAGGCAGGATCCTACTCTAAAATGAACCTCTCACTTCCTCGTTATAAGTGTATTTATATGTCTTTTGAAATTCATGCTAGAACATGAAAATTCGGAATTCGCTGTGATCTGTCCTTATACAGCAGTGACGTATGTCTAAGCATGAGTCTACAATAATTGCTGTGTGACGTCAGATCACACCATCATAGTACTTGTTTAATGTGGTGAAACATTCCAAATTCTACATGAAAGTTCCAAGCTTGATGTCTATTACAATATCCCTACTTATTGCCTTGCTTTATTGAACATTTTATTTATACAATTTTTAGATAGATTTTCTGTACATAATATTGTACTGTCTATTGATAAAATTGTTTTTAGAGCGAACTCAGAATGTCTGGTTGCTTTATAATATTTATAAATCATAGTATATATACTATTAAAACTAACCTCCTTCGCTCTGGATATCACATCTTTGACACCATCAAGAGCAATCTTTTTCAAATGCGTATCTTCCTTATCATCATAGTCCACGTTCCAAAATTCCTCTGCCTGAAAAGGAAATAACAAGTAGAAGCTATTCTCAAGTCTATATTACCACAATGAAAGGTCATATGATAAAATAGGCTTGTAAAATATAAACATGTCAAATATCTTTCATTTCTTATCTGTCATCCGACAATATACATTCCCGTTCATTACAAGAACGTAACTCATATTACAACTTTTCGTCGAAATGATGCTTCTTTTAAGCTCCATATTCTTTTCTTGTAATGTTAGCTGTTACATATTTCTGATATGCTAAGCGTAAAACAAAACTTTCCCTATGGATACTTATATGATATTTATCTGCATAGATTAAAGTAATGACACATATAAGCTGAAAAACCAATAGTGTTTTACGATACATTTTCACTTATTTCTATGTGTAAATGTCAGTTCGGGGAATGTTATGAAATGTTATCCGATTGTTTTACGATAAACCTCCACCATATTGGATTCAACTTATTGTCTTTAAATAGGAATAGTAGAAGTGACATATCAAGTTCATTTTTCTCAGAGATGCAGTTATTTTTACCGTATCTTCAATCGTTTTCAAGTTATTCCATGTACATTATCATTTCCAGTGAGTGGAGTTGAATCCGGTGCTCTCAAATAGACCACCCAAACACCGACTGAGTTATTGATCTGAATAACTACAAACCAATGTGGATTGGTGTCGGACTTCAATAAGGGGGCTTCATCACTAAAAAAATATCTTTAATGTAAAAGTTGAGTTACTTCGAAGTTACTTCAAGGCCCTCTCGCAAATCTGAAGACGCCGATATGGATCATCCTCACTCAATTGATGTATCTAATATTTTCAGCTTGTACGAGTTCTATTTATGATTATGAACAGAACATGAACTTTGACTCGGGCCACATTCTTGTGTACATCGAGTGCTCTTCGTTTGACTTTTAACAAACGCTACCAACGGATTTGGTGCCACCGCTTTTCGGTTTATTACACCCTCTCCCTGTTTATCCAAATTTGTTGATGAGTTTCACCACTGTACTATGAGTAGTAGGACGCCTCTCGGGATGTCTGGAGTTATTATTACCTTATCATTGTAATAATTGGCACGTTCTTATCTTCTTTCCCGTTTTAGCTCATTGTTAAAAATATCAAGGAATTAAAAACGACATTATTTTTAATTAACGTGGTTGAGAATGGTTGAAGATATGGTAAACCAAATTACATCACTCAGTCTCTGAGAAAATTTCACATGAATTGATACGTCACTTGCTCCTATTTCTATATGTAAAAAACAAATTGAATCCAAAATGGCTGACGGAGCATGTAGTACACGTCAGATATGCAGTGCTTGATTTCATTTACATGACATATGGGGACATTTATGTTCCGTATAATCTGTGGAAATTATATGGATAGTTCGATACATACCTCGTGTAAAATGTAGCATGCAATAACTTGAAAACAGTTAGAAATTCAGTAAAACTAATTGCACCAGTGATATTTTGAGAAAATTTGCCCTTATTCCCATTTGAAAAAACAGGGTTAAATCTAAGATGGCAGACGAAGCATGTAGCATGCGTCAGTGATGCAGTACTTAGTCTCGTTTCCATTGATATGGTTATATTCATGTTGCTTCAAATCTGTAGAAATTATATGATCAACATTTGAATCACGCAATACATTTTCCTAGGGAAATCACGTAACTTTCCAAGCACCTAGTTGGTTCAAAAGGCAACTGCGAAACGTAGAATGTCACCCTATTTCTTTTCACGCCGAATACTATCAAATGTGAAAGTATCATTTAAATATGAGTGTGTAACTTCGGATATGTTCGTCGTTAGTCAAAATATAAATTAACTTGAACAATATTGGTGAACTTCCACCTAACTACTTATTTACCTACACAATTTTGTGGATTCTTTTATTAATACAATTTAAAAGGAAAGTAAAACAGATCTCCTGATTCGAAGTTCGGTTTTATTGTCAGAACGATAGTATTAGTATTTTATTGTAAGTCTGAAGAATAATACAACGTTAAAGAAAAGTAGCTTTCCAGGGTAAAAAAAAAATCTCTGGTAATCACTGCTTAATTATTCAACACCGAGGGCTGATTCTTCTAATGTGATACAAGTATGATCTTCGATCATTGCGGAACGGTGTGTCTGTAGCTAATGAGTCACGATGTGTTATATGCTGTAATTTATCAGGAGCCGTGCTGAATGGAAGTCAGTAATGTCGGATGCAACCGTGTTGGTAAAAGTTATATTTTTGGGGGGATGATATATATATATATATTCGGACTTATCGACGCGAAATTCAGTAAGATATCGTCAAAATGTTGTAATAACCTTCCTATAACCGTTATATTAAGAGTTTCGCGAAGTGCTCGCTAGATGGCTGAACTTTTGTCGATGAATAAGCGAAGTGAGCAACTTTTTATGTTGTGTTTATTTGTAAATAATAATGTGAATTTATTGGCACGTGATTCAAAAACAACGATAGCGAATCCAATAGAAATTAATTCTTTAATTGTATTTAAAGAATGTAAAGTATTAAGTGTACTAGACAGTTGTATGTACTGGGAATATAAGTAGTACATGTCGGGTACAAGATGCAGAGGTTCTTAAGTTCTTGTATTATGTTTTAATCCTCTATTAAATAAACTAATTTTGTTGTGATCAATCATCGTCTTCTTTATAGTTAGACGTAGTGGAGGAATTGTTCATGTCGCCCAGACTGTTGAAAAGCGCCGCGCCGCAGCGATTGTGGACTTTTTCTCTACGAAATTTAGTTGTGTCACCACTACGGCGTAGCTTTATGGCACTCTCTCAGGCATGGTTTTCATAAGATCGTGTTAAGAATCTAGCGCGACCCTGAGAAGAATAGTATATAGATGTAATAGTGGTCCAGAGAATATTGACCGCACAGCTGCAACGTGTCTGATATATTTACTGAGCTGTCGCACAGCTGCAGAAAGGATGTTCCATTACAATGTGCACAGCAGGGGGACTGAGCATCAGCAGGTGTATAGTTCCAAAGGTACATCGACATAAAAATATCGGCTCTATGGATCAAGACCAACTTGGAAAACGTACAAGACAGTCATGTCCATCCAAGATCTCCGTAATCGTAAGGAGCATCTGGAATGCAGCAGTTACGAAAAACACTGCAACCAAATGCAATCTCGACAAACAACACAGAGACGCAAAGTACGGTTTGCCGTATCATCAAACAAGCTTTGGGCCATAAAAACATTACAATGAGCAAGGATACAAGTTAGGCATTTCCTCTGAGAACACTACATTTTAGCATCATTTATTTTTCTTTTATTTCCATAATTTTGCTTAGGAATTTCCTTTTGTCTACAGAATGTTTCTATGTTAACTTTGTATCCAATTCACCTTCGTATGAGCAAGAACGGTTCACAACATAGATGAACGTTCAGAGACGATTTACCAATACAAGTAAATTGTACATACATTATCTAGCAAGTGATAAATAACAATGGATTCTTACTATGAGTGTAAATCCTTGATGTATATTCACGGTATCAATAAGCCTAGGGCCATATGGCACTGTCCACAAGAGGCATCCACAGTAATACTCGAACTTTCGTTGCGTACTATTGACGCAAGGTAACTGAGATTGATGTATGAGTCATCCTGTTTTTGTCCATTCCCGCCAAATCTCCCGGTTTTTATCTTAATGTTATCCATATGCCAGGTCATCTAATATAACCTTCACCTACGGTCATGAATTTAGCATTAGCGTTAGAGAGGGTGGGTAGGTGAAAGTTAAAACCCTGCTCACACTGTCCATCCTAACTGAGGTTTTCCCCGGATTTTCCTCATGAGCACTTGGCAGTTGAAGCCAGGACTACACATTTCTCATTCCTTTTCCTACGGGGACAAAATATGACGTTGTTTTAGGAAACTGTAAAATCCATAAAAATGTAATTTTGATTTTATCATTAAAGAGAACCTTGTGAACTCGTTGAACTGAACAAAAGTTCGAGAAGGTGAATTTATACTAAATATGAGAATTTCTACCTTAAAATTTTGTAACACCTTTAATAAAACACGCTTTGTCCTGTAAATGAAAGTATGAAGAATGTCCACGTGCTGATTTCGAAATTTGACAGCTGTTTTCTATAATAGCAGAAATGAGTGTAAATCGAGCGTAGTTCATATGAAGATGAGCGTAAGTTGACCGAAGCTCCCTTTCAGAATTTATGTGTGCGAGCGTGAGCTTAGCTAAGTTTTAGAGGTTTGTGAGCTTAGCTAAGGTTTAGAGGTTTGTGAGCTTAGCTAAGGTTTAGAGGTTTGAGTTTCACTTTTGAGCTGAACTGTGTTCATTTTTAAAGTAATTTTACTTAACCTTGCAAGAATTCATATAGATCTATTTCAGTTGCGAAACATGATATCAAGTGGGTGATTGGTAAAGTTTAATTTATTTTCTACGCACACATAGATCTTAGCCGACAGCTACAGTCTAGTGTGGTAAGGCATAATGTTGCATAAGACTATATCTATTGGTTCAAACTGCTAGACTGGAGCATGGATGTGTGTGGGATTTTAATAATTATAACTTAATCAAGGCAGATTGGTGTTTTAGTTATAAAAACAATCTACAAATTCAAAGTATACAAAACACACATTTTACGAAACAGAAAAACAAAAAAAAAAAACAAAAAAATCTTCAAATCACTCACCAATTTCTTCATTCTCTTAGCATCTTCCATCTCCTTCCTCAACCTTGCTTCCTCGATGATTTGAAGGAATCGAGCTGAAATGTAAAGTTTCTTTCACTATTTCTTTTGTCGTCTTTTTTTTGCGCGACAGAATTAACTTTATATTATACTTCTGCTTCTGCCATAAACGCAGATGCAAATGAAGACTTCTAGAATTGTATAAAAAGTTTAATAATTAAGAACTTACAGAATAATTTAGAGTAACATACAGAGAACACATGAAAATACTGAATATTCCTGTTTCTAACATGATACTCGTAACTTTTAGCATAACATATTTTTTCCCGATTTTATTTTTGAAAGATTAACACAATAAAGTAAATGAAATATTAAAGAGTAAAATAGACAGTTATAATTTTCCTAAACTGCAAAAATATGTTGTCTTATGTTCTCACTTGTTCCGCAGGGAGATGCATACATGCTGAATCTTCTTGTATTAGGTGTTCGACAAATATTTCAACTTCCTCATTTCATTAGTCTTAGTCAGAGAATTAAGTTGTTCCCAAACATTGTTTTATGCTTTCACAATTTGCCTTTTGCTATTTAGAACTTTTTCTTGGTTCAAATAAGATGTTCTGTACGTAGGAAATCTTTAACATTGCAAAACTTATCCTATTCTATTGCTCATTCACTCAATAACTCACGCGTCATTGAGCAAATACCATGGAGAGAATGCAGTATAATATAAATTTTCATAATTGCAATTAAATAAAATCATTTTCATTAATATCCACTACAATGAGTCAAGCAAGTAATTTATTTCTATAATACAGAAGATAAAAAGACAATTTGTAGTTTGGCAAAAAATTTCAATCTTTTGACTGAATTATCTGTGTGTTTATTTATTTATTTATTTGGTGTTTTCGTCCCAATTGAACACATAACTTCTAATGAAGGAATCTACTTACCACGGGACTCAAAACATGCTCGAGTTTCAATTCTAGGCCAAGGACGGATGCACAAAACAAAATGCGACGCTACTCACCATGAAAGCGGACTTTCCCCACAAATCCACCTGGCTTCAACAATACATTATAGTAGTTCGCCACAAGCTTCAACTAACAGAATTTTTCACTAATGTATTTGATTTTATTTGATTTTCTCGTAATCAGTCTTATAAAATCAAAAATAAATTATTTGCTGCTAGTTGTTTTGGGTTTGAATGGAACTGCTCAAGATTGGTTGTTTTTTTTTTCAATAAAGCACAAATAAATTACTTTTTGATATTTCTCACAATTGATATGTTTCAATACTCTACTCTTTATTAGAAGGTAATATAAAACCAAGAATGCTAAAATGAACTAAAATTAAGACACTATATTTAACAATAAAAGATAACCTTTTATGCAACTTAGGATTAAAACTTATGAAAGAAAATACATCCTTGATACGACTATAGTAAATTATAAGTAGAAAAGCAATATTAGAGTAAGAAAGGAACGTTACTTTGACCATAATCATTTCTATTGTGTACAGTTTGATTAGGAAAATCATTTATAACCAAGCTCCGAAGTAAGTAAACCATGAACTACATAACGTTTTTCTCAGTCATAGTTAACGTTGCAAAGCACACTAGTCACGTTTTAAAAATTAATGACGTTGTATCATTTTAAAGATGCACAGAGATAGATATAGTTCAATATTATAGTTTAGGGACAACATCTTATAATACTGAAAAATGAATCTTACCTCCAGGCTTTGTTGTCTGGAAATTAGCAAGAGTTTCTTGGAGTATCGCTTCAAGACTCCACATGCTTTTGTACCTACTGGATTGCGTGGCTAGCGTCCGCACCTAAAATTAAAAAAGTGTTAGTATTAAGAACTTGCGTTATCTTTATGAATACAATTTACAAGCAACGTAAGTTAAGTTTCCACTTCTATAATGTAATTGAATTCTGATATTTTAAATTAAAAGCAATTGTATTCAGGCTTCATTCTTATGAAATTATATTTGTAGATAATCTACATCAATTAAAAAGAAACATGAAATATCATGTATATATTATCGTTTTGTAGTTTCTATATTTACAACTTAATCTAGGGTATCATATCATTTTGTCTATCATTTGCAATGCTATGTTATAACGTAAACTCCATATTATGTCTCCAAAGAATACGTTAATTGTCTCTGTATTATAAAGGCAAATGCTATCATTCGTTTTACATTTTGGGTTGTACAGAACACTTGAAATATGTTTATCTAATTAGATTCTAATCAGAAACAAGATTAGCCTTTTCAAATAACAAAAGCAACACACGTCGTTGGGCCATCATTGGCTAATTGTTTGACCCTTTGGAAAATGGTTTGTAAGATGGTCGACTAAAAACTAAGAGTGCCATTTGACAGCTACAGATGACTGATTGTTCATAATTTTGCCACCCATTACCCAAGTCTAACTATAAGTTTACAAGCTGAGACCAATGGTTGACCATTCAACCAATATCGTACTCTATGAGCTACCTAGACAACTCTGATTTAGGAATTGTGTTATTAATATTAATTACTATTAATATTCTGTTAATGAGCAAGTATAGTGGGAAACATGATAAATATTCGTTATAATGAACATCACACGGCGCAACTTCAGTGAAATACCCACATTATGAACCATAAACTTCAGATATTACTGTGGTGTAGTGGTTAGCGATTCGGGTTGCCACGTGTAAGGTCCAAACGTGTGGATCCCACGTAAGGATATATATTTTTCCCAAAGAAATCACTGTCTTTACGCTATATACAGTGTAAATTATAACAACCACTTGCTTGTAGATGATTTTACAATGAACATTTTTTCGAAATCTTCGTTGGATTTGTATTGAGATATAGTCAGTTGACCTTGGGGTGGCTAGAGTGGGCATTTCTCACCTTTGGCAAACCATTTGAGAATGTTGTTTACCACCATTGGCCAAACCAGTTTGTGTTGCTGGGGAAGTCTTCGTATTCAGTTGATTTGCGAAGTGCACTAAATACTTAAACGATATATTTCAACACATATATCATTTTAATGAACTCCCGCTTATTTTCTGTTTTACCAATCCCGAGTTCGATCTCCTGTGGATCCAAATGTTCGGTATTGACACAGCATCGTTATGCCAAACTAGGAAATTCTTTGAAATAAAACAAGTAGCGAGCTCCAGTTTCGTAAGGAATATAAAACAGAGATGGAGAATCACGTAACATTCTCTTTGAACGATTCACCTAGCAGGCCAAGGCTCTTTATGGGCGTCAAACCAAGCAGTTTTTACATAATATTGATGACGTATGTCCATGGATTAAACTATAAATAGAGTATAAGTTACTTACGTGTGTGTGTCTTAACGTTCACATTAGGTAACGGACATGCTTGTTTTGATTATTAGCAGAGTTGTCTAAGACTGTGAATAACATGATTGTGTTTGCTAAAAATGATTGCGTATAATGGAGGATAAATATGGCAGCCATATTTATAAGTCACGTATTGAAGAGATTTGATTATTTTAATGTGTAAATCAACTAAACGTGTGCAACTTGATGTAATATATAGTATTACATTTACATGTATGAAAGATTTTGATAGTTTATGGAATTTTTAATAATATTAAAATTTTAGTTGTTTTGTACAGATGCATTGAAACATTCGTAATTTTTCTTTAGTATTGTATCGAGGAAAAAAAACCGGAATTGGTTAAGAATGCCAGCCTGTATTAATTAAAAGTCTTGTGAATATTAGGAAGCAGATTTCTTTGACTGATCTGTTGATATACGATTATCCTTGCATCAAATATATGAAGATTCAATATAAATACTTATGTACCACGATTTTTAATGAAGACTTTAATTTACACATAAGTAATTTATATTGCAAGTAGCCTTTCCTGTGCAAAATGGACATATAATTGGAGTACCCCAAATAGAGTTCGCAGCTCGATTTTCATTTTATTGCGAACATTTCTATGGTAGAACGTCTGTAGAATATCCAATATTATAGGTTTATCCTAATTTAATATAGCACTTAGCGCCTTTTTTACATTTGCACGAAAGCAACATAAGACACAAATTTAGCTGTCAACATTTTCAATAAAGTAAGCAATCTGTGTTGGTAGTTTAATCCTGTATGTATCATGTCCAGTGCTGGAATGCACGATTTGGGCTACAAGTATTCAATTTCTGCATTGACAAGTTCACGTTCTGAGAAGAACGATTTGAAGTTTATTTCATTATTTGATATAGATACGATGGTAAATTCTTTTACCACGCATATGAAATATGATATATTGGAGTTAGAACATTCGATGCGTTATCCTTGGTATTATAGTCTTTATTGTAAAATAACACTGAGGAAGTCTGGAACTTCTAATTTCATTCATCAGCAGTTTGAAGTAAGTATTATAACATAAAATATAGTTTTAAGCAACAATTAGACGTAAGTGTTATAACATAAAATATAGTTTTAAGTAACATTTTGAAGAGTCATTAATTGTTCTGCTTTGTATTCTACAGTTGTGGTGTGATCGTTTGAATGAACATAGTTCTAGTGCCATTTTATAATTGCGGTTTTAGTTTAGAAACCGTTCAGCACCTAACATAATCTGGGCTTGACTTACATCGTTGAATTCCAGTTATTAATGGAAGATCGTATTAGTTAAAGTAAAAATATCTCTTGCTTGATAATGAAATTTTATCGCGTGTTGGATTGTTACTACAATTTTCAGTTAATGTTTTCGACTCGCTGTTCAACCACCATAAGAATGAGATACATAAAAGCTTCATTTACATTTTCAGGTGCTGTCTTCCTTCTTCTTTATTCTTTGTGAGTGTTTTCGTTATTCACTTGTTATTTGTATTATCTATCTTTTTATCTGGAGGGAACAATTTTTCATTGCAATCTCGATGTATTTTGTCTGTATATTCCTTTCAATATCACATAATTAAATAAAGGATTTTTCTCTTCCTCTGCTCTTATCCAATTCAAACAAAATTAAATATTTTTCTTGATAGTACTTCAAGTCTATTGTACTATTTATTAATATGGCTTAGCCATTTCTCAAGAGCGTTTTCAAATAGCATTTTGTTGAGGGTTTCTAAATACGAAATTTTGTACTCAAGAAATACATGAAAAGCTAAAAATAAATTCAATGTTTGTCTCCGTCACACACACGCTTCTATATCGTCAGTATCCGACATATTTATTTTCTGCTAATCAGTCATCTATCTCTCGAAAGTTGCATTACTATTATAGACGTACAGCCAGACAACTAACTATATATCCTGTATACAAACTCTCTTCAGTTTTTAAATGATTCTCGTGTAAAGCACAACGCCAAATAAACGAAAAGAGTTCATTATAGAGCATAACAGACCGTATTTTAAATGTATGACATTATGTTGCATCACAGGCTTCAGTGTAGTATAAAAATGATCGTAGTTGCTAGAACATTTTCAAGTACAGTCTCGTGCTCTTTAAGGAAAACTACCAACGAATATTAAATAAATAAGCATATTGAAGTGAGAGCGAGAGATGCAAGTGACGGAAATAAATAAGAAAGTGCTATAAGGAAAAAAAACCAACTGAAATTTGAACTGTATATATAGCAAACTTTTGTCTTCAACTGTTTTAGTATTGTCAGGTCGCACATACGAACAGACATAAATATGTGAATGTTGAGATATTACAAAGTTGAAAAGCCTGACAATAATCCGATATTCTTTGCTCAACAAAAACGTATCTCTTGTAATTATATTATGCAACTTAATGTATGTAAATAAATCTAAAAGCAACCTAATAATTGAGTTTAATTTGTAATTTGTTTACCAGTAATAAGATATGTACAAGTAATAAAGACTTCAGAGTTGAATATTGTGTTTTGAGTAAATCTTCTAGTAAAGAGGCCCATAAATTACCCTTGTTTTGATTCTGGGCTTTTAAAAATGATAGACTGGTCATATGAAATGATATAATGGTATACATAACACGCATTCATGACTGATCGATCAATATTTGTTCTGGATATATGAGGTATTCAAGCCGAAACTATTTAACGTTTGTCGTTGCGTAAATGTATTTTAGAGACCTGAAACGGATTTTTTCAGTTGTTTTGTCTCTTTCATGTTCGCTTATTATCACGGACATGCAACGTTTGGTCATGCCAATGTATTTTTCACTACAACTACAACCAACTTTGCACACTCCCGAATATTGTGTGTTGTTAGTGACATAACTTTTGTATCTTGTGATTTTTTTTTTAGACGTTGGTGTGCTTAAAGTGAAAACTTATTTATGTTTATTAAATCCTTTCTAACCCATTACGTAATTCCTGAAAAATTATGCCTTGTATTAAATCTTTTCTGTTTGTTGTGTTGGCTTTGATTAAATGTGAAGCTTATTATCAAAACGTTCCTTGTCCACAAAAGTGTAAAATTGAGATATTGGCATGATTTAGTTCATTTCATTATTTCCTAATATATTAGCAAAGTTTAATGAATCCAGAACGCCTGTAAAATCATTTAATTATCAAAAGAAGTAAGTGTATAAAAACAGTTGTTTTTTTTCCTACAAAAATGGAAAATCTTGGTAAACTAAAACTTTTAGTACTATTTCTAAGATATTCATGGGTGCAGATTTTCCATATCATTGAAAATTTTGAAGTGTATGACAAGTGGTTTTCTTTGATTTCCCAACATTTATGGCTTTAGGACAAGAGACGTTTTGATTGAGACAGCTATTTAATTTTATCCTTACTGTAGTCATTGAACGCACCGACTGGAAAGTATATATCTAGATCCCACGTCAAATCTAAAGGATTTGAATATAGTCTGTAAACTCTAAGAGAAAATTCTTCCAAACACTAGAATGTCTTGTGTTGGAACGACCGGTCATGTGTTCAATCAATACTAGATGGACAAGAATTCGTTACTGTACAAAGAGTTCAAACTACAATTGCACTTTTCTTCTCATAGCACTTCCTTACTTATTTGTGGCACTTCCTTTTTTCACTCTTACTTTCTACATATTAAGTATTATTTAATATTTGTTTGTAAGTTCCCGATGAAGAACACAAGGCTGTATAAAAATCGTATTGCCTACTTCTATGAGGCAGGATGAGTGAAAAATCTCTACAAATCAAAGGATTAAAATTAAGGATAAAAGGATTAATCCAAGATGTGACACTGAACAGTAGTTTTAATAGGAATGCACGTATTGTTTTAAAAAAATAAAACTATAATATTCTGTAAATAAAATGTGCCTACAGCCCACGGAAATATAGTGAAACATTGCCAAACGGATCTCGGTTGAAGTATGAATAATAGACATATCAGATTTTATTGCAACGTGACTGATTGTGCTACTGGGAAGTATCATTCTACATTTTGAAACCTAACTAACATGTACCACCTACCTTCTCTAACCATGTTCGTGTTATTACTTTTATTAGGTTTCTCAACTTCTGCTTCTCTTTACCACTTCTTCTTTTCGCTTCATTCTTTTTTATGATCTGCAACAATTCTGCACAAACCCAAAAATGAGAGAAGCTGTTTATCATTGTTATACTGTTTTCTTAACAAAATTAGTGTACTAATTCACAATATTGTCACACTTTTATCAAAGAACCACAGAAAAAATCTCACTACGAGACTATGAATTGAAGAATGCTCGTAAGCAGAAGACTGAATGCACATATGCTTAAGTTATAGAGATCCAACCTTCCATTACATCCAGACCACAAATGAAAATTTCTAGATATGACATATTTTCTAAAGTTTTTATAAATTTGACACAATATTAATTGGTGTAAGAGGATGGAAAATACAAATTTGTTTCTGACTTTTCTGTGATTTCTTCAAAGTTTTCGCAGTGATGACAACATTTCAGAAGCGACACTAAAACCTATTTTTAGACTACCACTGCAAAGATCATATAACGCTAGATGGGTATTGTAGATGAAAGGGAAACATGTTACGATACGATATAAATGGACAGTATGCGTATAGATAATGCTCGTCATCTACAGAATCAATATGTCCAATTGAATCCGTATATGGTACCAAAAATTGTTTTGTTAATCTCTTGTAAATTGCATTATTTGGAAGTAAGTTTAAGTTGATTTGAGAATGTGGAGAGAAAATTATTATCTAGAAAAATATACTTTTCTTACCTCAGAGTTTCTCAGAAGGTTTTTTTTTCTCTTACACTTCCTTATTAAACGACCTCCACTATTAGCAATAGATTTTTATTTTTATTTTTCGGATTAAATATTGCCGGCCGTTATCAACTCCCAATGCAAATTTCTCTTACAATAAATGCAGAACTCAATTAAATATTGTATATGCTCTATAAAACGCAATATATGAAATATGTCATGAATTATGAATATTATATGTGGACCCCAGAAGTCAAGGTGTCTAAGTGCATTTTCGAATTAAAAAATAGGAGGTAATCTTTTTTATATAACCCGAAATATATGTGCCACAAAATTGTCATATTTTAAACATATATTGCGGGTTATATATAAACGATTACCTCCAACTTTTTTTTTGTTCGAAAATGCACTTAGACTCCTTGACTTCTGAGGTCAACATATGTGAAATCCGAGCGCCATTAAGCAGATAAAAGCTAAACGATTCAGCACTTTGAAAGGGGAAAACGAGTTCTTCAGGCCGTTACGAGATTAGTGGTATTACTAGTAACATTTTAGAGGACACTTCACAATATACGGTCCAATTACTAATACAAGCATTTTTCTTTAGTTGCAGCTTAGTCTGGCAATAATAAAGACACTCTGAGAAAGAAGAATAAATCTTGAACTAGCGTTATTGTGTGCATGCTTTTTCTATAATGAAGCCTACATTCTGCATATTCAAGCATCTTAGTATATTGTGAGGCGGGGCTGATTTTTAATAATAGTTACATTTTGATGATATTTGAAGGAAAAGAT
>JAGDQP010042132.1:0-16644 GCA_022664845.1 Lepisma saccharinum | reverse complement strand
TAATAGGAGGAAAAAAAGACGTAGTTCTAATGATGTATATAAAATCCTGAAGCAAACCTCGGTCAAATTCATTGGCTTGTGGAGCATCTAATTGTTAAACAGTTTCTCAAAACTTTTCCATTTCTTATAAGAATAATAATAGAAAGGGGGAAAAACATAGTTCAAATGATGTATAGAAATTATCGTCATATTTTATATGATGAATGAATAATATCATGATTAATTATGAAAATATATCACAGAATATTCCATCTTTCCAAAATTCATAGTCCTAATTGATCTGATTCCGGAACGACTTAAGAATAATCAATAACGCTCCACAGTTAGTTCAAGTAATGTCTTCCATGGTTCGTTCAACGTCCATTTTTACTTCTTGCATAAAACCCTTTTCGAACCATGATAACCATACCTGCTTTTTAGACACTAGTCTTGAGTGAGTTAAGTATTTATCAAAACCTATTTTTATTAGGAAATTGTCAAACCTTACATGAATATCTTCTTCATGGTTTGTCAAACTTTCTTTTCACTGGTAATTCTTCATTTAGTTTCGAATCCTGCTCTAATTGTTGATTCACCGTAAACTTGTTTGTTGAAAGTTTCTCCTGTTTCATAGCATCCTGTGACAACTCCTGATTCGGATTCATATTCTCTACCTTGTGACTAAATCGTTCATTGAGTATGCCTGAAGAGCCGTATGTTTAGATTCTAAATTAGATAACAATTTCTGTAGTGAAGATAATTATCCTTGCTATTCTGGATAATTCATGGGTAGTACTGGAAACTCTTGGAAAATTATTTGTAGGTTTGAATGATGATCTATCACGACTGTTCCAATCATTCTTATTGAATGATCTATATACATATGGTGTTTTAAAATCACTTGAATGATACGAGAATGTCAAAAGTCTTTCTTGCCAGTTTCCTAGAAACTAACTCATACTTGGACGACCCAGAATCCACAGATGATGCTGTGGTTCCACTACCAAGCTTTCTAATAGATAAAACCGTTCTTAAATTTCACTGGAGTCATTATTTTTCCTATTATCTGAATGGCTTGGTTATTGACATTTGTAAGTTTCCCCTCTAATGGTTGCACGTCCTCAAGTACATTCATCTGTTTAAGTTGTTGTAAACTAATTATATTATGACATGCTCCGGACTCTAACATCATATCATATGTTGTATTATTCACTCGAACTTGAACTACTAATGCTGGTGGATACATCATAGAATGTACTTCTTGAACCATGTTGACCCAAAAATCATTTAGACCTAAGCCTACCTGAACGTTGGATACTACATTTTCATCTGTATGCTCATCTATTGCTTTAACTTAACTTAACTATTTGAACCTGAAGAACTTTGTTTCCTCTTTTGTTGGCATTGGTTCTGAAAATGATTCATACGCGCACAAAAATTACACTTTTTGCTATAAACGGAACATCTGTTTTTACATGATTAAATCCACAGTACTTACAATTAGTTATTTAAATAGGACATCTTCTGTTGCCATAGGTATTCTTACTACTCAGCTGATCTTGAGAAACTTCATTTGCCGATATGCTTGTAGAAATTCATGTTTGATAGCAGTTAACTGCTTCTATAAATTGTTTCCTGTTCGGTTGCTATGTCCATTGATTCCTCCCAAGTTCGATCATCAGTCGACATAAGACGTTTTCTTAAATTATTGTTTCTTATACTAAATACGAGTTGATCTCTTAATGCTTCATTCAGAAATGTACCGAATGAGCGTTTATTGTCTTGAGTTTTGAGATCAGATATGTAATCTTTAATAGGTTGTCCTGGACTTTGGCATAATCTATGGAATGCAAATCTCTCTGTAATGGCATTAGTTTTAATTGTGAATAGTTGTTTCAGAGTATGCTTAACTTCTGTATACGATAACGCTGATACTAATGTAGGTGATATTTTATCCTGTAACTGAGCATATGTTTTGCCATCTATCGATGTAAGAAATAAGGCCGCTTTTTTCATCTTTGAAATCATGAACGACACAAAGTAAATGAAATCTTTCTAGATAATGGTCGATCTTGTCTTCTAAAGAATCAAATTTATGAAATAATAGTGTAGATGAAGCCATACTACTGAATTCTATACCAATACTCAGAACATAAAAAAATTCTCAGATTCGTGGGAAAATTACTTGTGCATTCAAGTGTCATACATATACAAACTATAAGCATTTATCTTAGGATCTGCTAAACTTCGTGAGTCGTAAACATCATCCTCAGACGTCATCAATAATTTGGTGGTGTGCATGTATTTGCTATTATTATATAGACAAAACTACCATTGCTGAGTGTAACCTTTAATCTGGTATTTATCCTAAGTAGCGAATCAGAAAATCCAATGCTGAGATTCTCAAATAAAGCATTTATTAACATCGCTTAAGTAGAACAACCATCTTCGTAGTCATAGCAATTTATCAACAAGCTTTGGTATCTTTCCATATTTTCAGATATAGGTAAGTATATTAGGTATCTGATCAATTGATATATACATATAATCACTAAAGCCAATACCTGCATTTCCATATACTATTCTTGTTTACTTAGTATAACTTACATGATACTAATTTGGATTTACAAATCCAACCCGGCATTGATTGTTGTTCTTCTTTATTTTGTTTCATTGGTTACTCAAAATGAGCCTGCCTTAATGAAGACATTGATCTTTACAAGTACTTCTTATAACTTCGTTACATCAATTGCAATATACTCATACATCGACATTAAAGAAAGGATAGTTATATTTAATTCATTGCCCATTGATGTTATCAAACACATGAACATGCTCATGAAGAAACATTGATCAGACTGATCTTTTCAGAACGTTCTTATTTTCCAAAATCAATTTTGATGAAGAAATGTTTTTCCTGGACGCAAAGGGCCACAAACTCCAATGAATTATTCACATTCAACTTTAACAAAATATAGAGAAAACACCAAATACAGAACCTGCTTTCGCATTACATCTAACCTACATCTTAAATTCCTAAAAGAGTATTTAAATTATTCATTATAGACTTGCAATGAAATATCATGATCTGAGCCACAGGGTTTGCAAGGTCCTCAGTGAAGTGATTCAAAATGCTGGAAATAGCTGTCATCATACTACGTATTGAATCATTAAAAAACATAGGATTAATATAAGTAGGACACATCCCTTGAACAGGTTGGCACTCCGCAAACTGACCACTATCAAAACTGCAATCTGTTTTTTGATTGAATATGTTTAGATTTACCATTAGACATATGAACTTGAACTTGCTGTCTGCCTCCATTTTTCTTAGATATATTAGCATTAGACTGGGCATTTTTTTGTAAATTTAGCCCATCTTTTGTTGGAGATACAATGGGATTTAGTGTATTCAAACCATGAGAAGATACTGGTCTAGTCTGTCGTATAGAAGGGTTCGATGGAAGTGAATAACATTTTACAGTAGAATAAGAATTCAACTGGTTCCTAGACCAGGCGTTAACAGGAACTAATCTCTGAGAAGGCATATTATGTCTTAACGATTGCAGCTCATTTTTTATGTATTTAGGTTTTCCCCCAACCTGTTTGCCAAGGAGACTATGCATTAAGAAATTGTCTTTCTGTTGATATGAGGTCTGAGTACCATTTGGAACTGAAGACTGAACAATCTTAGCATATGAAGACTTATATTTGGTAGTGCGAGTAGGAAGTGAATGACTGACCAGTAAGTCAAATTTTCACGCATCATTAAGTCAATGGCCTCCTGTTGTAATTTACGTTCTGGACAGTTTTCTGAAGTGGAAGTGTGAGAGGAAGATTTGCAAAGAAAGCATTTTGGAACAGAAGTACATTTATCAGTATGAGACTCTCCGCATAGATGACAACGAGGTTCTTTAACACATCTAGTACAGTCGTGATTGTAAGCCAGGCACCTAGTACACTGTATAACTTTACGCCTTTTAGGCTGAACTTCATGCCGTTGTTAAAAAATAATAATATATGACAGTAAGGTTTGAGCCTCTAAAACGTTCTCAATCAGTGGCGTTTGAGCCTCTAAAACGTACTTAATATGGAACAAAAAGGAGAATACAAAGTTTTGGTTGCTCTTATTTGAGGAAAAGGATCCGGTTATTCCAAAGATGACAGATCTTCGGAATTCCAGAAGATCTGCCATTCTGGGCCCGGATGTCACTCCGTTCTATCAATAACAAAATTTAAATTAGGGTACAAAAAATGACAATATAATATAACTACAGCAAACAAACATTAAGTATGATTCATAAGTAGCTACAAATAAATATGAGTATACATACTAAAAAAATCGAATACAAAGAAAATGAAATATATAATTACTTGTATTTGAGATAAGGCAACCGGCAATTCCAAAGATGACACATCTTCGGACTTCCAGAAGACCTGCCATTTTGGCCCCGGCTGCCACTTTACTCTTTCTGTTACAAAACTTAGATTAAGGTAAGACTAAGATAAAAAGAGAGAAGAACAAATAGAATGACAACAGCAAACAAAACTGACTATGATTTAAAAGTATCTACACATATTGTGCTAGTATATAAAACAATGACATGCTTAAAATTAACTTTGTTATACTATATGTCATGAGCCGATATTTTTTTTTCCAATAATTTTGTGTATATTGAAAATGTTAAACTGAAATCCAGATCTCGACATTTGTTTAATAAATTATTGTACATTAAGCAGGCTCTGAGGAGTGGTGAAGATTTGTGTTTTTCTGTTCTTGGAATTGCACATGATAATAAATCTCTGGACCGAATATTACATTTTCAGATATTAAAATTTATTCTACATAGGCATGTGGCGTTATCATGAATTACAGTTTTGTATAGGGATATCTGATCAGATACTTCCCGTCTGCTTTTCAGAGTAACGTAATTAAATTCACATAACAATTGTTTATAAGGTATTTTTTTATCTATAAGCAGATACATGATATTTTTTATTAAAAATAGAATCACAAAAACCTTTTCTGAATTCGCTCTAATCTCTTTTGCTGTGATTGATATCTGGGTGGCCAAATGACTGATGCGTATTCCAGTTTACTTCTTACCATACTATTGTTTAATACACAAATACAATATATATTATTAAAACATTTAGCATTTCTGACTATAAGTCCCAGTTTTTTTGTATGCATCGTTAACTATGTGTGAAGTGTGCTTTTCCAATGACATATTAGAGTCAATAGTAACACCAAGATTCTTAATAGAGCACATCTGTTCAAGTTTTTCATTGTGTTGAGTGAATTTAGCCCTAGAGAAAATCATGGCAATGCATTTTTAATATTGATATTCAGGTCATTACTTTAGCCCCATTCATGTAGTTAATTTACATCTATTTGCAGTTGTATAGCATAGTGTGAGTTTCTAATTTCCTGATATAATTCAACATCATCTGCGTACATTAGACACTTAGAATATTTAATTTTGTTTGGGAGATCATTTACGTACATAATGAAAAACAAAGGTCCTAGATTGGAGTCCTGGGGTACTCCTGAATGAACATTATACTTGAAAGATATTGACTGATTGTATGTAACATACTGTTTTCTATGATTAAGATAAGATGAAAAAGCCTCAATAGTTGAGATGATAATCCAAATTTGGATAATTTCTCTAATAATATACAATGATTAATCTTATCAAATGCCTTAGCAAAATCCACGTATATTGCATGAACATCGATATTTCATGAAATCCATTATAAATGTCCTGTACAAGATTAATGAGATTTGTTGTAGTTGATCTGTGTGGAAAGAATCCATGTTGATTTTCAGTTATGTAACTGTTAACATGGCTGAAAACTCTCTTATAAAGAATTTGTTCAAAAACATTTGCTTTTGCACACTAAATAGCGATAGGTCTGTAGTTTTCTATTTTTGTTTTATCGCCATCTTTAAAAATAGGAGATACTCGTGTTACCTTCCAAAGACTTGGAAATGTTTTAGTGCTTAGCATCAAATTGTATATTGTACATAATGGAAGAATAAGGATTTCTGAACATGCTTTCAAAACAGGGTGGGATTTCCTTCGGGCCACAAGTTTTCTTTGGCTTTAATTTCTTAATTGTATCTTCATATTCACTATTTGTAATTCTGTAAACGTCAAGAGTGTAATTTACGTTTAAATTTCCCGTTTCATTTATCTTGTGTGAAATCGGAAACGTTGATTCAAAATATGGTACAAACCCATCTGTAATGTCTTTACTAGTTTGTAATACTTTATTTTCTAGTGTAAATATATGGTTAACAGAATAGTTTTTACTTTTTTTATTTTGCACAAATCTCCAAAGACTGCTGCATTATTTTTGATACCTTCTATTTCTTTCATATAAATACTATAAGTTTTCCGTATCAATATCTTGGTTGTTTTTCTAAGTTGCTGATACTTAACTCATTTTCTTTGAAATATTTCATTCGTTTTCTGTGATATTCTCTTTCTTTTAGTCGAGTAATAATTTCTTTGGTAAACCAAGTAGGATATTTATTATTATGTAGAACCTCTTTAGTGGTATAATTGCATTAAATACAAAATCCACCCTATCGTAGAAAATATTAATTACTTCTTCAATATTGTTACATTTTTTAAAAGAAAAACAATGAGAATCGCAAAGCATTTGATATAATTGATAAAAGTTTGCTTTACAAAAATTATAATTTATAGCAGTATTCTGTTTTACGCTAGATTGATCTACTTTAGTGTTTAGATTCATGCTTAAAGCAGGGTGATGATAATCGATATTAACCATATTTTTAATGAAATGAGCATGCACAAAATTGATAAAGAACAATTTATCATACTTATCAATATTAATAATGCCCATAATGAGTAGCCAAGCTGAGAATGAACAAAAAACAGTCGATACCAGTTGGCATAATGCTTATTATGCAGTGATATAGTAGACACTTATATTCTGGCGCATAAGTAAAGATTACAATTCATTCCACAGTTCAAATCACAATGATGACTAGTGCAGTAACGGATTAATAATTTCTCACTCGCAATATATGACGTAATCAATTAAATTCACAGCTCTTAAAACACACGTCCGTTCAAACCGACGCCATGTTAACGTTTTTTCAACTCGACGAAGGGTGCATATGCATATTTGTATACTAATTTTTGCGGGCATCAGAAAACTCAGGAAAAAACCCGACATGGAGTATTCCATAAGGAGAGACAAACAAAGGAAAAAAGCAAAAGTTTCGTTCCTTCCCAAAGGACTTTATATCCCATTCCGTACTTTTGTCCAAAAAATTGTGCATTTCATATTCAATTAGCGTTCCCATCAAGTATTTATATATTGTTATGGAAAATTAAAATTTTTCTTTTAGATTTGTACAAGTTATAAAAAAATATACAGAAAAACAGAACACTACAATTACCGGTACACGTAAACCATCAATTATAACCAGATCTTTAAATAACCCGCGGAGTCCCTCAATGATGTGATCTTAGTTTTTTCTTATATGCTATTCATATTAGCATCTTAGTTAACGAAGTAGAATCCATAGTTCAGGACATCAGAGTAGACATGACACATTTAAAATAATTAATTATGTTGACAGTTTTCCATTTTTCCTCTTCTAAAAAGGGTTTCCAATTATCATAGATATTGTTAAAAGCTCTTGTCATGCTGGTATTTCTATAAACTCATCCAAAACTATATTTCTCTCGTCATTCACAAAACACAAGAAGATGAATTTAGTTCTTGCTGTAACATGGTTGATTCCATAAGGATATTGTGCATCGAATGGCAATGAACTTTTAAACATACTATTACGTTTAATACCTCCAAAGCATCTAAACTCATCGTTCAAGAACTTGTCAAATACCAAAAATGTTACAACAGCCTAATAGCTTGCGTCCAGTTTATTAACTGCGATATCATTAGCAGAATATGCTTCGTTTCTTAATTTTTTACTTCCTAAACACATAGCCGAAATAAACAAGTTTATTGGCTTTTTAATCTGGAAAAGACATATTTTACGAACAAACAGAAATCATTTATATTACCCTATGTTTGTTTGGCCTAAACGTCAAAAACATAGAAAAATACAATAAAGCTCTCCAACGCACTAGTCAGGCTGTTTGCGAATATACAAATTCTACGTGTGGTGGAATTATAACGTACACTTTTGAAACAGATTGATCTCTGTGCCCCACAAAATATCTCACCTTGTAGGGATAATTTGTATTATCTAGCCGAACCTATTATCGATATGTCATACAGTATCTTAAATCATGACAATCTTGAACAAATGCCCGTTAGAAAGCTCTATTCCCTTCTTTTCTCCAAGAAACATCAACTCTTCCCTGAGGTGACAAAACAAATCTCCAATAAAGCTTGGAATAGTATTTGGAGTAATTTGCATGACTTGCGAGAATATTCCGTACTTCATAATTTACGTTTCATATTCATTTACCAACATTTTTTTCAACAAATGCTTTTTTCTTTGAAAAAGGTTGTTGCTAGTCCTCTGTGTAGTCTATGTAAACAAGTTGATACTGTAGAACACCGTATTTTTTCATTGTAAAGGAAGTTTCATATATTTGGAAATGTTTCCAAAAAGTAATAATTCCTATTTGTAGAATTTGTATTTACTGTAGTCACTCCTGAATACATTCTATATCGCCCAGAATTTTGTTTCTTTTCGCCTACAAGAAATAAATTTGTTAATTGGCTATCCCTACAAACGATGAATATGATTCTTGTTGAACGTGATGTCATCAACGAAAAAATATACATCAATTAATTATTATTAAAACATTTTCAAATACAAACTCATAAACAAATCAAACATTTTGCTCATTGTGTTAGAGGTATCTATTAATCTTTGTTCCTTTTTTGCATTTGTTTTTCAAGTTGGTAGTCGTTTATACACTTCTGTAATAACTTTTGTTTTTTGATGTTAAAATAAACAGTTAAATTATTTAAAAAAATGGTTAACATATCGGAAAGCTCGTCCGGAGGACCTGGGCTCGAATCTCGGCCTGGTTATTTTAAAATATTTAAAAAAAAAAATAACTTTTTTCTTTTTTATACATAAATACACATTAGTAAATTTAATAAAATTAGTGAGCATTGGTTAGATTAGGTTAGAAAAGTCAGGTTCGGTGGGTTTTCTTTATTGCACACGCGTTTCGCATGGGCTCTCCCGTGAATCAAAGCAAGGCTAATTTCCTTCCACTAGTCGCATGTTTTCAACACTGGCATTGTGGCGACTTTGTTCTGCCGATGTATTAGCTTCGATGTTGTTTTTAATCCGTCAGAACGTAATTGTGTTTGGACACGAAAAATGCGAACAAATTAGAAGATTCCGAAAAATATATGTGAACAGCTATTTTCAATACCACAAAGCGGATATATCCGCATAAATACTGATGTATGGTAACCTTAGACAAACCTAACTTTGGTTGCCATCTTTTGATAAATAAATTAGGGGGGCAATCGTCAAAATATGCGGGATTATACAAAACGTACGGGACAAATTCGAAATAACATAAAATGAAAGTAAGTAGTCAGTTCCTTTACTGCTATATGACGATCCACTAAAGCAAACAGAAGCCACGAGTATTATACGCCAGCATGTTGGGGCCTGAGGATGTGGACAGCGTCTGCTCGTTAGTATGTATAACAAACAGTTGGAAAAGAGTCCATCACGGTTTATTTTTTTAAAATTAAAGAAAGGTGGAAAACATGTCTAAATTTACTGCTCATAATACGGAACGCGTAATGTTTACCTATCGTATTATACGGGACAGGTGGCAACTCTAAATGTAACATAATTTCTTGGGGACGTTTGTAACATGTTACGACCGACCCCATCATGCTTTAATTGGTTTCAATTTTTTGTCAATGGAAACAACTTTGATGATTTAATAATTATATCCTTATCTTCACAATATATTGAAACACTACATTAGCTTAGCAATGGATTCTTAGATGAAAAGTTCACACCGGTATCCAAATGACTATTTATAACATTCCTGAAATTCTCCGCACTGCTTTGCCACAATCTCTGACACCTATAAACATCATGTCAGAGTCTAGAAAACTGGAGTTTGGACCTTCAACATTGCTTCTTCTAGATCCAGAGATATACCAGTTCTAGAAGATAATTTATCTTCATCTGTAGCTTCTAAGTTAACTTCAATTCCAGGTGTGTCTTATATCTCAATTCAGACAAGCATACGTAATCCTAGCGATAACCAGTGTTCCTTGTCTAAGCCTTCCATATCCACAGTTTCTCCTGAAATAGTGTGACCTATTCGCAAACCCATACAATCCGAGAAGAAAAGTAGTAGAAAGAAAGGAAAAGTGTAATTCTTACAGGTATGAATTAGGGTCTGTTCTACAATCAACCACTAAACTTCTAGTCAGCGCTAAGTTAAGGTCAACTCTCATTTTGCGTACTCTCATTGGCCAAAATCAGACTTACCCACAACTTAGCGCTGACTAGAAGTTTAGCGGTATATTGTAGAACTGACCCTTAAAGGAGTTACATCTAACTTGCAAGATCTCTCAGAAGATGGACTTTGGTAAGAAAAAGGAGAAGAATCAGAGGAAAGCAAATACATCCTCTTTCTCCGATGAAAATGATGATTGTTGCTTGGATGAACAAATTTACCAATAGTCGCAATAGAGAGAAAAATGGGTTCAATGTATAACGTTCAAAGGATGGTATCATCTTCAATGCACTGAAGGGGAAACATTGTGTATGTGCATGCCAGATAAAGCATGCTTGTGTTTTCTTAAATATCTTCTTAAATATGCACTTAAATATATTTTCTTAAATTCGTTTCTTATAGATTTCTTTATTACTTAGTTTTTTGTTTAAAAAAATAGATGTTATTATATTTGATATTGTCTCATTACTGTAATGTTCTTGTATTCAAAAAGTGTATTAAATTTAGTAATTCAGTACAGTTCCTTTTTGAAACATGAACATTATCATCTGAAAGCCCTGATTATTTTATTACAATTGACCCTGACGTTGGGGTCAAATGTTACACACGCAGCATTCGGATAAAAATATATTATAGACTGACTTTCTTTATCATATATGCCGTATGGTTCTTAAAGCATGGTGTAAACTCTATTTGACAATTTCTGTAATTTTGAACGGTAAATTTCATTTTGTGTACTAACTGTAACCAATATTGTTAAAACTGTTATAATTGATGACAGCCTCGCCTACTTCGATTGTACAGTTACAATATTAGTTTGTTCCGTTTCCAATGCCGAGGATTCAAATTAGAGGGCTAACTTCACGCAGCCCTAACCCCTACCACAAACGATTTGAATATCTCATTAGAAAGTGTTCCGTTTCTACAGGATTGTATCGTTAAAAATTTTCTTTGTACCGTTACCGATACTGAGAAACATTCCCATTGTATTCCCATTGGGTGAACAGTCCCATTATATTCCCGTTTATTCTCTAAGATTTGTCTCAATTGGAAAATCTAATCCAACGTGGATCAGTTTCTTCTAAATCCTCATTGGTGATCTCGAATTATTTCATCTACGTGTACGCTTAGGCGTTTGAACATAATATTACTTAATACTTTATAACATGATGGAAGTAACGAGATTCCCCGATAATTATTTTTATTACAATAGTAATAATAATAATAACTAGCAAAAGTACTCGCTCGCTGGGGCGCGGCGAAAAATAATATTGGCAACAGTCATTGGGTCATTCATCACTATTCGCTTCCACTTGGCGGGTTGCGCCCTTAACATGGTAAATTTTGGGGTACATGGTAACATGGTAAATACAACCAGTAAAACGTTATAAAAAAACTCATATCATGGATAGTCAAAAACATTAGTATCTGTTCTATCGACATAATAAGTAGAATAAAAAAGGAAAGATAAAGAATACATTGATAAAAATATAAATCTAGTAGTGACAATTATTCCATGATATGCCATTAAAATAGAAGATTGGTTTATATATGTGCATAAATCAAGATATATGTGCATACATATTGTGAGAGATAATATTGTTCCAATTTATTAGAGTTCATAAGTTGATCATAAATAAACTTGAAATTTTGTTGGAATATGTCTTTTGATTATAATAATTTACTAAATTCGTGCATCACGAGATCGGCGACGTTTCATAATCAGAGTGCATGAATACAGAGACACTTCTTATATTATATTGTGGTATCCTCAATTTAATGCAATCTGTTGTGATTTGACCATGCAATACCCCATGAAACAATTTAATACCATTTACAAGGCGACGATCCGACAATTTAGTAAGACCCATAGATGTTCTTATATTCTCAATAGGTTGAATATTGATTTTACTCTTAAACTTCCACTTAAGCCAAGATAAAAGGTTGTTCTGAACATTTTCAATAGATTCTTCTATATATTTTCTTTTATAATTCCAAACAGGACTAGCATACTCAAGGCCCGACCTGACCAAGGAGCAGAACAAAACTTTGCATGTTAGGAGACTTTTAAAATTCCTACATATCCATTTCACAAGACCTAGGTTTCTACGAGCTTTAGATGTTATATTTTCTATATGTTTAGTGTAGTATAATTTACTATCCAAAGTAATACCTAGATCTTTAATAGTAGTTTTTGTCTCAATTAAATGATTTCCTAGTTTATATGGATAAGAAGAAGGATTAGTTTTTCTAGTAAATGATATACCAATAGTTTTATTTTCATTGAGAGGTAACAGATTGGCCCATTGAAAAACCTTATCAAGATCTTTTTGTAACATCAGGTGGTCATTGATATTCGTAATAGATTTCATGATCTTTAGGTCATCAGCATATAGTAAGCTATTACAAGAGAGATGGCATGTGAGATCATTTATAAAGATAATAAACAACAGTGGTCCCAAATTTGAACCCTGAGGGATTCCAGACGTTACCTTATATGTGGAGGATATATTGCCCTTATATCTTACCTTAAATTTACGATCTGTTAAGTACGAACTAATCAACTTCGTAAGAAGAGCTAGAAGACCATACAGAGAGAGTTTCTTAATCAGTATATTATGAGGAACTTTGTCAAAGGTTTTTTGAAAATCTAAGTAGATAACATCAACTTTACCTCTTTCCTGAACTTTAGGTCCAATTATGTAGAGTGTACAAGATTAGTAAGAGTTGATTTATTGCTCAAAAAAGCATGTTGATGTGGTAAAATACAAGTCTGAACTTTACTATAAATATGTTTATAAATAATTTTTTGAAAAATTTTCAATAAGACATTAACAACAGAAATTGGTCTATAATCATTAATTTTCTTACTATGACTTTTTGATATTGGAGTGACTGCAACAGTTTTCGAGCTTATAGGTACGTAACATGTATTTACACACCAATTATATATAGATGCAAGAATTGAAGCTATAATATGGCTGATGCCCTTAATTATGAAATTAGGTATACCATCAAGTCCACAAGACGATTTCGGTCTTAATTCTTTAATAATAGAGAATACATTTTGAGTCGTAACAGAAGGAGCACTAATAATCACAGAGTTATTAATGTTATCACATATGGAGTCTTCCGGATAAGGTAGATCGCCATTTTGATACACAGATTGAAAGTATTCACCTAAAATGTTGAACTAGTCTGTCGAGTTGCGTAATGATAGAGTCATTTACTTCAATTCCAGATAATGTTTCTGCGTTATCACTGGACTTACGTATATATTTCCAGAACTTTTGCGGTTCGTTAATTAGGTAATTCTCACTTTTGATGTTGTATTTCAGTTTATCTCGTCGAAGTAGACACTTGAATTGCTTCCGCAAAGTTGAGAACACTGAATAGTCACTACAATCACCACTAATTTTGAATTTCTTATGAGCTAAGTTCTTCCTTTTTAAAGTTTATATCAATTCCTTAGAAAACCAGTTAGGATATTTTTTATTAATATATTTCATAGTTGGAATGTTATCAATTATACACTTTTTTATAGCTTCCTCCACTTTTAATACAACTGTATCCAAGTCAACATTCAAAAGTATATTGACCCAGTCTACTGCACAAACTTGATTATACAAAGCTAGATAATTACCCTTATGATATTGGAATACAGGATTATTGTTGATAGTCACACGTATAAAACATACAGAAATTGTTATCTCAATAGGTTCATAAAATTGATCCGGAGGGACCATGTATTCAAGAGATTTCCTTACAGATAAGTCAAGATTACATAATATCAAATCTCTATCTCTGCAGTAAGTATCAATGTTCAGGTTAAGGTCATCCATGAAATTAAGCAAACTTCTCACCTTTGATTTAGAATAAAAATGGATATCAGAAAAGAACTCTCTATTAGACCAATCAACTTTAGAGATGTTAAAATCCCCAATAATTAGGATGTCAAACTCGTAATTAACTAATTTAACATATACAAAATTCAGGTAATTTTGAAATACATTAACATTCATATTAGGAACAAGATACATACAGGACACTAATAACCTTTTCCTGTTTCCAAAATATATTCCGAGTTAAAAATACACTCATCAATCACTTCCAGATCAGGTCCTCTATGCACTTTCAGATCTTTCTTAACCGCGATCATTGCTCCACCACCCCTGGGTCATTTAAGGTCGTTGTAATTCCTATCAGCTCTATAGCAGCTATAAGTACTAGGCAGATAATCAATACTATTATGCTCATTAGAGGCCAAGTTTCGGTGACACAGACCAAGTCGTAATCATTGCTAGCAATGGCAGTATAAAAATTGTCGCTTTTAGTTCTTACATTTTACATTTTGATACCAAATTTTAACATTATGCTTAATCCTCCTATCCATTTCGATTTTCCTGAGATTTTACTTCTTTACTTTTATTTATTTCCTTTAATTTACCAAAGAATGGACCAATTAATATACTATCAGGCCATATAGGCGGATTACTTATTATCTGATAGTCTGATTCATTTACCTCTACGTGGAACGAAGAATACGTATCATATCTCGTTTGAAGTTTAGTACATTTTGCACCAATTATGTTATGCTCCTTGAACCTCCTTTTCAGCTACTTCGGGATGAAATCGTGTTACGAAAAGTGCTTTTTTCTTACTCACTACCATATTCGTTTTTGCTTTACCTTTGCCAAACGCCATTTTACGTTCATCTTTTTTTTTATTTATCCTGTACCTTAGTTGCTGACTGTTCGTTAATATTATTATCTATTTTTTCATTTTTTAGACAACATCTACCCAAGAGTCATTAGAATTTATAGATTGTGGATCATCTATTTTCTCATCAGTCGTCACTGACGGTCCTACGTCTACGCTTTGCTTAGGAATTACATCTTAATACTTTTTGTCTGCCGTATATAGGCTGGTCACAAATAGGACAGTTATCAGAGTTGGGTGCCATTAGAAGAGAACAACAACCAAAAAACAAACAAACAAAAAAAAAATACTATGCTGTCCTCATAGTTCGTACATAAACTAAAAAACAAACAAAACACAAAATCGCTACTCGACCTGCCAGAGGATCTGTTAAAAAAGAACACGACCACACGACCTTTCCAAATAGCTTAGATGGTACGCTTAGACTAGAAGAAGGACAAGATCACCAGGTATTTTTTTAGCCAGACAAAGCCCTACTGCAACACACAGTTGTCAAACAGACAACCGGTTGACTAACTGCACTGTCTGTTCTCCAGCCCCACCACGTGGAGGAAAGGACGTTTTCTCTTCAGATGGAGTGGTCAGAAGAATCAAGGAGACTCTTTGAACGAAGAGGAGCAACCATGGGGCCAAAGGCCGAGAAGCGATAATAATAATAATAATAATAATAATATTAATAATAATAATAATCACTAATCAAACTCATGAACTTGAAATCTACACGGATCAAGCTTCCGAACTGAAATTACATCCTTATGAAACAGGAAACAAAGAACTTTTAGACATATGATGGTTTATTTAGCTGAATTTCAAACATATTCTTCCACGTTAGGTACTCAACTTTAGAGTGTAAAATGTTTATTCTAACCATCAGCCCCTATCAGTTACAAAATTATTTTTGAATATGTTCTTCTACATGACATGAAGGTTATTTGAGCAAAGTATCGTTTTGTAACTAGTCGGGGCTGGTGGTTAGACAACAGAAAGTTTCCTGGGAAGGGTGCATTTTTTTTATAAACGTTATAAAGATATAGTCTTTCGATTTAAACTACAACATTCTCATTATATTAATACTTTCTAAACGAAATTTGGATTTGATAGGTTAAGCCATTCTGGAAATACCAGAATTTATTTTCAACACTACTATAAAATTTAGAATCCGGAAGTGGTCATTTTCGGACGCGCTTTCTATGATAACCGGAAGTGGTTGGACATAGGATTTGGATTATTGGAACTCTCATGTGGTCTTGTTATTACACGCAAAATTTCCTTAAAATTGGTTGAGGGGCAGAATATGGCCTTTATGCACAGTACTCCTTTTCCCCCACCTACTTCACAGAGTCCTACGAAAAAAAATATTGCCGACCTACGTAGTCGTGTAGTCCTGCAGGGCTGAAACCAGTGACCCGGCCTGACCCGGTACTAAATTTGACCCAAATGACCCGGTCTGGGAAACATTACTAACTAAGAATTTCGGCGT
>JAGDQP010042131.1:0-12421 GCA_022664845.1 Lepisma saccharinum | reverse complement strand
GTGTGAAAATTTCTACTGATTTTGTAACTTGTTTCTTGATACTTATGTTTCACTGGCTTGATCGTCAGTTACTGGTTTCCACAGAACAAGAAATTTCTACCTTCTGTATTGCCTAGTCACAGGTATTATATTCCTGAAAGTCTTTCTACATTTTCCATCGCAATTCACTGTTCCAAAAAAATGAAAGAATTCATGTATTAAAGGAAAAGATCATTATTTTAGGAGTTATTTGCAGATTGTGCTAAAACTATTCTTTCTCTCACTACTTTCCTATAGTTTACATCATCGGGATTCAAGAAATAAAGACAAGATAAGTGGCCAATCTATTTTCTTTGTAGATAGTGTTTTAGAGGCTATTACTACATTTACCCAGAAGCAAAAATTGTGTTTCTTCGGTTTTTAATCTTCATTTTCCGTCTTCCACAAAAGTGTATCACGCGTCGAAGGTCTGGGTGAAAAACTGAGACTTCAATTGATTGAGGAATATAATTCGAACCTATATACTATGCTGCTAGGACAATACCATTATTGGTACAGAAAGTATGGAAGAATTTTATTGAGATATGAGCCATGGCAGTCAATGAAAGACGATACAGAGGTCTGAATATATTCAACATTACGAGTAAATGCATGATGGAAGACATTTCTCATATACGCGTTGAACACTTCTTCTCTCATCAGACTCAGATCTTCCTATTCATATGCAATAAATTAGCTATATAAGATGGTATATAATATACCACCATATTGCCATGTTATATCACCATATACAACCATGTAGTGATCTAAACAACCACAAAAGGAGCAAATATAACTACAGAGAAAACTAGGTGTGACTCACTTTAGTATCTATTATATTTCATCTTTATTTGTATAATTGTACATTGCTTCTACTTTGTGAAATAATAGTTGTTTTTTTCTCTATAGACGAAAGGAAATAGTTTCATGTGAACAAACAATTTCGAAGAAGCTTTACAAATCTCAGCCAAGACCATTACAAGTTCGTAGGGATATTACGAACTACTGAAAATTAGATTTAATGTAATAATGAATGCATACTACTTTTATTAACTTGCAGAAATGCGGAGAAAATCATCAGTTTTGGCCTCTGACAAGAAATCATAATTATTTGATAGCTCTAATAACTGATACCTTCTGGTAGCAGGTGGTTCCAGTTGTTATAACACAAGCAAACAGACTACAGAAGAACAATGATTTTTTATCTTGAGAAACAAATATGAAACCGGTAAAATCAATAATTCTTCTCGTACTCCAAAGTCTGATATGAGTGCCAGTGTATAGGTACAACCACATACATAAGTGCACCAGAACCTGGCACAAGTACATCTCATAGTGCTACAATTACACATCTAACAAAGTTTCCTTCCATGGTTTACTTTCCCATTATCGTAACACTGTACACATTCAACAATATACAGAAGAACTCTCCATTTAGCTCACTTGTGTAGCACATGTAACGTACTTTTGTTGTGCATCTGTTGATTAGAGCGCTCTCAAAACCAAAGTAGAACACACTTTTCCCAAAACATCCAAATAGCATCTCAAATCTGTGAAACAGTAAAATTAAGCTTGGAACAAATAGCACACAACCTAAACAATTTGACAGCTAAAATAAACCGATTTGAATAATCATATATTGTACATGTAAATCTTTAACGTTTTCCTTAACAAATACTCCATTCTTCACTCAGAACCGCAGAGCAAGCAATCTTTTGATTAGAGGGGATTTCGAAACTACATCAACATTTATTATTCCCGAAACATCTAAACAATTGTGTGCGTTCGCAAATATTTCAAACAGCAAAATTAAAGCTAAAAGTGCCAGACATTGGAGTAGTGTTAGGGTTTGATACACTTACCTTATACGTGTTAAAGCTGGTGGTAGCTTTGTTTCATAATAGTTTGTTTAGAGCACCTCAAGGAAAGCATTAGTTGATTGCCACTGTATAAAGAATGCATTATCTCATAACAGATGAAATGAAATAGAAGGTGAAAGGGTTAACCAACTCTCACATGTGAATTTAGTCTAAAAAATAAGTTGATATGAAAACAGAAGGGGATAGACCATCACACATGCCCCTCCGTCTCTCCATCCACCATATGTAGTTGTTTTCCTGTAGATAGACGCAGTCAATAAGTTAAAAGTGATTCACTATGGAAATTAAAATTACAACCAGTAAAAGAGGAAGTAAAGGCAAAAGGAAAGAACATGATGTTATATATGGTGCTTTATTATTATTTCCATTGCGTAACTTTAGTTCATATATATATATAATGGAAATATTTGACCGATAAATTGTAATTTCTTAAATGGGCTAAAAAACGTTATCTAATGTATTAGAGACTTACATAACAATTAATTGATCCATACAGTACAGGAGAGAATAAGAATAAATTACACTAATCACGTAATGCAGTGCCTAGATATAAAAATTTTTAAATATCATATTTACAATTGAATTGAATTATCTTTGGCTCAGACCGAGATAGAGCAACGAAACGATGTGGGACAAGGCCTAGTTAGAAGGAATCATTCCGGCATTAGCCTGGTGTAACCTCGAAAACCCTAAAGGAAACCCTGTACTTGTAATAAAGGGATATTCTTCGGAGTGTGACACGTTATAAATAAACTTTGTCTCCCCGTAGCGCATTGTTCACAACATCGGGATACGATGAGCTACTTATACTATTGTTGGTTTGTTATTACCGTACGTAATTGTAAAATCAATTCACAAAATATGTAGTAGCGATCAGCAACTGATGAATCCATTTCACAAAAAAGCTATCGAGTTTCAGTAAATAAGTTCAATAATGAAAAATAATTTGTTGAGAAAAAATGTTATTAGATTCCATTTTCAAATGAAAAGAATGAAAGATGCACACATACTTATATAGGGAAGGGAAAACGGTGATAGACGAACGTTTATATAGGGCGAAAAACTTTCTCAAGATAAGAGTACATAGAAGACATTTGAAGTAGGCAGATGTTGGAGAGGTTTCATCTCAGTAAACAAGAGAGAGAAAGAAAAACATCGATTTTCATCTTGTATGCATATAAGACACCGTCACAGGATGGTCTTCTTTTCTTTCTCGCATCTTGCTCCTTTTACTCCAATTTCACCTCATATAGTCTTATCCTGCGTCCTCCTCCTCTTCTTCTTCTACTTCACGTCTTGGCGCTTCTTTACGTAAGAAGTCACGTTGACTGTCTCCAGAACCGTCACAGTATTCGTGAGCAGAATATCCAGCTATAAGGTATATATATCTAGAATTCTTCTACATTCTTCTTCTTATCCGCTTTGTCCTCTTCGTTCTTATTACTACATTTTTAGTAAGTTTGTAGGTTTTCCATATATTCGTTGACCTATATGTCATGCTGGTTTGTTTTGTTTTGGTGTGTCATCTATTTTTATCCTTCATCAGTTAGTCTTGTGTGTGTTTGTGTACGATGGGGAAAATAATTAAGAAAATGTTTGAGTAACCAATACATAAGCAATATTACTACAACATTTATCATTACACATCCACCCTCTTTCTGAACAGACAATTATTGATGTTTACTATCTATGTGCACAAATATAGAACGTCATAAACATAATTTCCCCAATGTATGAGAGTAGATTAAATAAGTTTTCCAGGTTTACCTGTTCAGTATTATTACTTTCGCTATGCTATTCCAAATTTGCATCAATAAGAGCTATTATCACATACGGACATCAACTTTTCAACTCTGCAACAAATATAGCTCCTCTACTAAAACTGGAAAGATACAACCTTCGATTTGTTTTTAAACTCTGGAAGGACAACATTGCAACTCTGTATAAGACTTCAGGTTTGATTCCCCTTAACGAATTTCTAGAAGATCAAAAAAGAAATACAGCTATACAGAGCTATACAGAATAAACTACTAACTCAAAATATTGACATAAATCAGTTTGGAATACCAAGATACCATCCAGTTGCATATCAAGAATTTTTACAATCTCAAGAAAATTAACCTACAAATTACAAAAACAGTTCACAAAATACAACAAACATGGAATGGAATAGACTTGAGTGTCTCTCTGCTGGTGCTGCACGAGCGGTTGGAATACACAGCAATAAATTTCCCCCGATCAACTTTCTATCCAAACCTAACCTCCAATGACAATTCACTCTCTTAGCTTCTCTTAGCCTCTCTATAAAAACGCCCGGTTATAAAAACTCCAACCCGGCATTTTTATAAGATCTTGCACCAACAGCCTACTGTCTTTTTCGCAGTCTGCGAAACCACCTTTCCAGGAAAACACTGCAAAATGAGGATGACGTGAGACGAACAGTTGCCCAATTCTTTGCCTCCAAAACCGGTGACTTCTTTCAGCGGAAGATTTTAACAACTGGTTGACAAGTGGCAGGGTGTTGTGGAGTCCGATGCAGAATATTTTCCTAACAGTAGTGTTCCAGGTTAGGAAGTTCTCGTTCTTTTCCTTACGGTGCAAAAATACGACATTACTTATGGGATAAGCTGATAAAATGCTTGCGCGAGGAAGGAGTGTTCAGAACTGAAAAGAGCTTGAAAGCGTATGACAAAATCGACCACAAACCTAGTGCTTCCACAGTGTACTATGCAATCTTGGACATCAGCCATCAGGGTCGTCATTTGGTTTGCTGGGTATAGAAATATATGAAAGTAACAATAGAATATTGTAATGTTACATACAGTTTTCAGCAATCCTAATTTAAATCTATAAGATGCATAATCTTTGATTTCGTTGCTATGTAGAGGCTTTTTATTCTTTCTCCCCTTTCCCAAAAGAAGAAAGTGAGTATGGTTCTTTATTGACTATTTCTCATACGGAGGAATACGAACACTTAAAAAGTAATACAGCTTAAAAATGAACATAATACTTCTGTATTCTCGCTTATAAGAAAGCCAGAATATAATAACAGTAAGTTTCAGTGGTGTGAAAATCACCCTTTAACCCTTAAGGACTGGAAAATATATGTAGTTGCGTGAGCTGAATCAAGACCTTCGAGGAAAACGTCGATTGACGTGAGTCTAGTTCTCCCCACTTCCCTCCCAGCCTCAGCATATAGCGATTGCAAGATTTGAGGACACCCTAAACCATTGTGAATTAGACACACATACAAAAACATCTAGATAACGTTCCCTAGAGAAGTACACGGAGTTATTACAGCAATAGACATGTCATATTGTCAGAGAAATATATACAGAACATCCTGTCCTTAATGGACAACTAACTTGCAAGCTCAAAACTTCTTCACATAAAATTCCATGACCTGCGACAGTTCGCAAGAAATCGAAGGAGAACCTTGACCAATCGTAAGAATAAAATAAATATTCTTCTACTGCTTGCGACTGCTTCGACTACGACGACTAATATAGAAGGAAGGAAGGAAAATAAATGAAGAGTTGGTGTGGAAGTGTCGAGTGTTTGTCCATGCCTTCTATGTGAGATGGAAATCTTTGCCTGAGTGCATTACGTCATTTGAATTGTTTGGAGCGCAACTGTCGCAGCTCTATGTTTCGTATAGGATGTCATGTAAGCGAGGCTAAGATGCTATTATCAAGTCAGTCAGACAGTGGTGTTATATTTGTTTGGTTACTGGGGCTGTGGCATGCCGCGATGGGTGCGGTGAGGGGATTGGGCAGTGCCCAGGGTATGGAGAGGGATGTGATGGAATTGGAACATTCGCTTCCAGAAAGATCGGCATGTGAAATTCGTTAAGCATTGATAGTGATAGATCATCATGTAGTTGTGTTATGCGTGAGTCGATGCTGCGATCAGATATTCGTGCAGCTCGATTTTGAACTCTTTGTAGTTGAACATGATAGGTATTACCACAATGTCTCCATGCAGGTGCAGCATATGTTAACATTGGCCGAATTATCATGAATTATCATATGGTCTTCTTCTTTTGGTGAAATGTACAACTACAGTTTTATCGGTGTTTAGTTTCATAGTTCCAATTTTCTATTGCTTCGAAATGTTGTTGAGCATAGCTGTAGGCAAAGTTTTGATTTTGAGATGTAGGGAACATGACAGTATCATCTGCGAAAGTTGAAAGAGTAGTGTGAGGATGAGTTGGAAGATCTCATGTGTATAGATTGAATAGGATTGGTGCTAAGACAGAACCTTGAGGAACTCCAGAGGTGATGGGATGGACCCTTGAGTGGCTGTTATTTAGACTGACGAAGAAGGAATAGTGAAAGAGATAGGATTGGATGGTTCTAAGGTATTTGTGACGAAAACAAAGTAGGCTGAGTTTGTAAAGTAAGCCATTGTGCTATACACGGTTGAATGCTTTAGACGTATCCGAAAATACTCCAATTGTGTGTCCTTTTCGGTTGAATTGTAAGGTGATGGTTTCCACTACCCTTACAAGTTGTGCAACTGTGTCGAATTGTGGTATGAAGCCGAATTGATGATTTGGAATGATATTGCGTTCCTGAATGAATTTTGAAAGTCGTGCATGGATTAATCTTTCAAAAACATTGCTGATGGTTGATAGCAAGCTAATGGGCGGTGATTCTGAGGATATTACAAATCTTGACTAGCTTTAGGTATAAAAAATACTTTGGCGGCGTACCATTATGGTGGGAAATGCTGTAGCATGACGCTGAACAGTCTCGTAAGTAAGATCAGCATTTTCCTTGGAAGATGTTTGAGTGCAAGTGGTGTGATTTTATCTGGACCTGCAGCTCTTCAAGAATGTAATATTTTGATGGTGCGTCGTAGTTCACGTGGAATAATTAATGTAGATGGATCAAACGGATCATCGAAAGTGATTGTGTGAAGATATCTATTAACAGTTTTGATAATAGGGATCAGCGTTTAGGATGAACTGTGTTTCTAAATGATTAGCAAAAGCTTCAGCTTTTTCGCCATCTGTATAAGCAAGTCCTTTCTGTCCGTGAATCGGACAGCGAGAGCCTGTTATAAATACAGAAACCACACTTTCATTGCAATTATTCCCAATGATTTACTGTGTAGAAATTTTATGTTTGGAGTCGCCGCGGCTCGAACTCAAGTCCCGGCCAGAACACTGGAGACTTTTCTTCAGTACTCCTATACCTGTTTTCTCAGGTGAACTCAGCCTCATTTCAAATTAAGTACTATTATGTCCTTGGTGTCAAAGTGAAACTTGGATAACTAGAATCTCAAGGGACCAGTTATTTGTTCTCACTAAAAGAGGTGTCCAATTTACCCAGTTTGCCGATTTACTTAACTTTCCCCTATCATAAGTAGTCTACTACTAAATTTACCCCTTTACTGAGTATTTCTCATCAAAAGCAGTAGCTGTCAGAAGATGGTAAAGAATTCAGTTTCCGCTTCGGCATTTAAAAACAAAATTGCATACACTGTATTAAGTATCTTGGGTGGTAAAGGCGGTATAGGGTGGGATTGAATGTGAACACCCTACATTACAACGTGCTGCTGGTCGAGAATATGTACAGCGCAACCGTGCCATGCGGCGTTCACGCTGTGTGCGCTCCCCACAGATTATGTGAATCACTTTCTTTTACGTTTATGTGGAATCATACTTTACAGTTACTTTTCTGAATCATACAATAATATATTGCAAAGTTAAAAGCCAATTGTATGGCAATAGGCAGATAGTTTATTTGTTTTAACATATTAAATTTCAAAGTCACGCACCAATGTAATAGGCCTATCTGAAATCAAACACTGAAAAAATAATCAAAATAATGTACAGACTCTTAATGCAAACTTAAGCAGGAGAGCGGAAATTTTAACACTTTGTACGATGAGAAAGTGTTTTCATAAAAAGAATGAATTTCAATTGACAATTGATGTGATCTTTTCAGAGGGATTTCAATGCTTTACGAATGTAATTATTCTTCAAAATTGAAAGTGCGATTTCTTGTATTTGAGAGTTGTTCACAATGCATTATGGGTACTAGTCAAGTTTATGTCTTTTTTTTTTACCGCGAAGGTTATCGAAAGACGAAGTCTTACTGTGACGTTAAACGCATTTAGTTATAAATGACAACAGAAAAAATTGATAACTTTTCTTCATGACAAGAATATACCAGAAAGGATCAAGAGGAAGATTTATATACAGTAAATATCTTTGAACACTGTTCTTAAGTAAAGACCTTTCAAAGGCGTTATTTTGCATTTGCCCGGTTAGTGTAGACTATAGAGCGTTGCATGAGTAATCGAGCGGCCCGGGTTCAATTCTTGTTGAGGTCAAATTTATTTTCTCATTTTCATTCGGATGGAGTATAATTGGAAATCCATTTAATAAAGATTAAATTGTTATCGAAAAGAGCTACAATAGATCAACATTTTTATTTGAACGGAAATTTCTCATGTTTTCTCGGATAAAAATTCGGTCTAAAAGAATAGACCCTCTTTCCGCTATCTTAAGATGAAATATGCCGCCCAATTGGAGCGGAATCCTGCTTCTCCGAATTTGTATTTTTTTTTTTTTTTTGGAGAAATTGGAGATTTAATTAAGTCTAAACTGCTAAACAAATTCCAGAACAACTTTTTTTTATTCTGTAATTGGATTTAGTGTAAGTGGGATCTCAAAAAGAGGCATTGGTAAAGAAAAAAAGAAAAGAAGTTCCTGTAAATGCTTTTAACTAGACTGCAGTACATAATTAGTTTTTCGCCACTTTTTCTTGTTTGATTGGCTTTTCACCTTCCACTTGGTACTAGATAAGTTATCTTTTACATATATAAAATTTAAAGTCATCTATTTATATAAAGAACATCTAAAGTACTTCCATAGTCAATCGTGCTCATGTTGATCTAAAAGACCTATCTACACGTATCTTCCTAGTCTTTTTGGATAAGTGAAGCCAAAATCGCATGGTGATTTCCAGCCAGTCAGCCGAGATTTAAAGCGTAGCTCATTGCTATTGGAACCGTACAAAAATTCCCGGACCAACTAACCAATCAAGTACATCAGAGAGGCGATTCGGAAAGAGTAAACGACAGGCACTAAATTATGATGGTTTGACCTTTCATGATCAAACAGCTTCCTGTCGCTCTCTCTCTCTCTCTGAATCTCTCTGTTCTTCTCGTATTTCACATAGCCAAATGTCAATATTTGCCAGAAGAGAGGTAATGACGTCCCATAATTTCTACTAATTATACTTTGTTTCCAAAATATAATTATTTGAAGTGAAAGATTGGCTTCGTAACTTAAAATATAATAATAATAATAATAATTACCCATCCATATCCATAAATATCTACTTTCAAATAAAACTAATTAAGCAAAGCATAATTAGACATATTTAAATGATGTTTAATGATGACAGAAAATATTACATGATAATACTATACTGGACATGATCTAGAAAAGATGTAGGTAAATAATATCTATATACACATTCCGGTATTAGTAAATTGTTTGTTTAGCTCAGTAATAAGAATAAATGAATAAATATTTACTGATAGTGGTTATTGCTAGTTTTTAATCTTCTAAATATTACTGAAGCTTCTTTTTCGATTGTATATGAATCGGTTAGAATTAAAACAAAATACACATGACTCACCATTTCCATCTACTGGTATTAAAAGGAACTAACATATGCTTACACGGAATTGGAGCAAGTAGCTGATTGACCGGGAAGACTGGCACTTGAGCAATGCTGCCTATAATACCCAGAAATGGGTACATTCAACGGACTAATGTAGCACTAAGCGCTTAGAGAGCATTTTAATCGTATTGGTTGCTACCTATAGGCAAACCAATAAGATTCAATTGCTCTCTCAGTGCTTAGTGCTACATTAGTCCGTTGAATGCGCCCAGTGTGATAGTTAACTTTCCTAACAGCATAGGATAACGGCCCATATCGAGCCAACGTTAGTCGATATTAGCTGGCACTGGTCCAGTTTTGGGCCGATATGGGCCCGATATTTTGTGCTGCTAGGGTTGGAAGTGATAAGAACAAACAGGGTGTTTTGTGTTTATGCTCACGGCTAATAAGTACCAACCGGAGTGCCATCTATGTATCATGTAAACCTAATATCTACAATTTACTTTTAGTGATTTATTATCAACAGCTTCTTAACAGAGCGCACATTTTCGCAATATATAATTCTATTCTGTAGAAAATGTCAAGTTTTTAAATACATGTAATATTTAAAATTGACAAAACGTGGCAATTAGACTGAAAATCGAAAATGATGAGTCTTATTATGTTCTACTGTTAATTAATGTTTTTAAAAAGAATTTTTGTAAAGATAACGATCCTTTTCCCTCGAATGTTTCAAGTTCGAAAAAAGTTATATTAGAATTTCATTGGGGTTATAATTTTCGGGTATTATGATCAGTATAAGTTGCTTTATTAAATGGTATATATGCCATTCTTCCCGGTCAATCAGCTACTTGGTCCAATCCCGGGTTATTTTCATTCAACGCGGTCTGTGTTGTAGAAGATGACTGTTCATAGCATTCCTGACTATAACAGTTAGTTTTTAAACCACCAGTCAATGCAGCTACCGTTGCGAGAGTGATATTAGTAATAAATACAGTTTGGCAGATAAGTGTAGCCAGAAAAGTTCCCTTTAATTCTCACCAATTCATATAAACACAACCATTGCTCTTCAATTAGGAATTCTAATAAAATATTTTGAATTAAATATTATCTCACTTCCAAAATTGTAGTGCTTTTTCTCTAACTCCCTAATGTATCAGTTAATTAACATATAAGTTGTGGTTGTTGTGTTTCTTTGAAAAAGAAAACGATGTTGTTCTCCGCAAAACAGGTTATGCTTTTTTGGAAATCCTAATAATCTATTTTTATCAAAGCAAAGAGATTGGCCTGTAGTTTTCTGCAAGCGATTGTGTCCTCTTTTGTAAATTGGTATTAATTTTGCCAGTTTTAATTGGGAAGAGAAGATGGCACTGCTTAGGCATTCATTGAATAGGTATGTTATTATTGGTGTCAAGTAAATGCTATTTCGTGAAACGTGAAATACATATTTAATGTGTCACTGATCTGTCGCGGGTCTTCAAAAATTGTTCCATTTACACTTATATTTATATTAATGTGGGTTCTTTATCTTTATATGCACATTTTCTTTTACAATAATCCATTACATATATATTTTACTAGTTTTTAAGCCTGACTACGCCAGGTTTTCTGTAGATATCATTTACGTATGGTTATTTTCGTGGCAACATCGGATAACACTTCCGCAGTGTATCTGCGGTTGTTTCGTTACAGGTTTTCTGGGTTTAGCGGTTGTTTCGAGGTAGTGAGGAAGATACGATTGTAGATTATTCATTTTTCCTCGTATCATTTCTTACCTACTGTTGAATATTCTTGCCGGTTTTCAACTTTTAGGTCAACGGGAACTGCAGTCCTGATTTCCGGGGTAGGAGTTTCTTATTAGGATAGGGTACTTAACGGAATAACTGAAATTTTCATTTTTCACACACTAAACGTAATATGTATAAATTCCGATTTTTCTGAAACTTCAAACGACCGACGCAACTTTCTATGCTTTCTATGCCCATTCTCTATACCGGGGATATTAGAGTAGGCCTACGTAACGGTATTATTTGGAAACTTAACAAAGTAATTGCTTTTATTTTATTTTTCCTGTAATTCCCACATGCCTATGAATCTTCGTGCCGAATTTCAGCTTTCTCCCTGAACGGGAAGAACCATCTCGAAACCCTGGTTATTGGTGTTTTAACGGTGTTACGGGGATGTTTTCGGTGTATTTGCGATTTTAAAAACTTTTTCTGTGATTCTATCTAACCTTGTCACAAATTTTCATGGTGATTTTCGGCTTTCTAGTGGAACGGGAAGTGCATTTTCAACATCCGGCGGTATTGGGGTACTTAACGGTGGAATTGCATTTCTAACTTTTTTTCCTGTAATTCTAATCTGTCTGCAAACCATCATGCAAACTGTCAGCCTTCTAGTCCAATGGAAGTGCTTTTGATACCTCCTGGGGGTACTAAGGTACTTAAAGGTACTGAATGTTTGAAAGTCGCTGCAATCAGATCCTGCACAGGAATGTTTATGCCAAATTTCAGCATTTAAGCCCAATAGGAAGTGCATTTTGAATTTATGAGATATTTGGCTATTTAATGGTATTATTGGGATTCTCAACAGCGTATTTCTACGTTTTGTTGTATTGCAACATGCGCACGAATGTTGATGCAGAATCTTCACGCCAAATTTCAGCTTATTATCCCAAAGGGAATGGCTTTTTCGGTACTCTTGTATATTAGGATGTTTCACCCTGTTATTTGGTTTTTATTATGGGTGTGATTGCATTTTAAAACATTTTAGAAGATATTTGAACCAAATTTTAATATGTTGTTTCTAGACTTAATAGCTCGGCTAAGTTCGTTAATGAGCAAAATCGGCCCAAGGGGGTGGTCGAGGGAGGGGATTGAA
>JAGDQP010042130.1:6046-16644 GCA_022664845.1 Lepisma saccharinum | reverse complement strand
AAAGTAGAAAGTATCCTAACTTTTAATTCAATACACTTTGCAAGTACGTATATATATTTAATAACAATGGTTGATATTTCCGAAATAGTTATAAACATAATTTTGGCCTGAGTTAAAGTTGTTTGAAGTCGATGAAGAAATTCAGAAAATTAAGACATCATTTGTTATCGAAATGTGCATGAAAGTCGAATTATGCAGTTGAGCGAAAATAGATATTTAAGGCGAAAACATCAAACGTTCATTGTGTCCGTATTGTACCGGAATGGTTTCTGAAACATAATAGTCGTGGTCTCCGAGTTCATCGGATATGAATTAGATTGAACGCTTCTGGAATATATATATGTAACAACAATGAGAGCACTGGCAATCTCTGTTGCTGACCACATTAAAACAAATACGGAATGTATTGTATGAATAATGCGTATTGAGTGTCTCTTAACACATCTGCTACTCACGTATACATTAAGAGTGATCCCTGTTGGAAACAATTATATACATGAGAAAGATGTTGAAAAGAACACAATATGGTTTTGGAACTTCAACACCAGGCTAAAGGGAGTGTAAAATTTCTTGTTTTGACGTTCCAACCGTTGCTGAAAATGTACTTTATCTCTCCTGTACGCTTGCATGTGGTGTATATGAAGCTTCAATGTACAAAAACTAAATCAGGATAACATTGAACTTATTTTTAGATTCGGTTAAGTTCTTAGATCAGATCCGATAGTTTCAACTTAAGAATTAAAGTTATTGGCTAGTAGTTATGAGGACTTCCTAGTTTTCCATCTGAATGTACCTTAATTTGAAAGCGTCTTAAGTTCTTGAAAAAGAAGAAGAAGAAAAGCGCTTACTTTCTTTACAAAATGGTGGGTAATATCCACGTAAACATCCTTCGGAGCACACACCAGTAAATCTGTTGCACGTTGAATTGTGTTCACAATGTCCACACTCTTCGCTACAGCTTGCACCATATTTTCCCTCTGGGCAATCTGAAATATGCGATCATAATATACAACTTCCTTTGAGCTTCCAGACCAATAATTTAAAATAATTGTAAAGCTTTTTCCTATAAGCTAAAATACTGCTTTAGAGTAGGGTATATTATTATTATTATTATTATTATTTCGTGAGCTTTCGATTTCTTTCTGCACTAGAGCGTGAGACAAATTACTAAATCAGGACAGTTCTGTATGACACAAATCGAACAGAAACAGGTTTATATATACATTATCACTATAAATATGACAATACTTTGTCATATCCCATGGTGCACTAGTTCACTAGAATGTTTTTAACTTTCTGTAAGGCGTTCTAAAGACATATTGCCTTCAAACCTAAAGAATGTTTCATCTCTGTGATTTTCTAGCTCGTCCAAAATAATCCTATGCATGTCTACTGAAAATGTCATCTCTTTTTCCAAAATGCTTATTACCTTGCAAAAAGTAGGCAAAGATGAATGCAGAAAATATAAAAAGGAGAGGAGGAGTTCCTTTTGATACTATATATTAATGGTACACGGAGTAACATTTTGTATTTTATGTTACTGCCAGTATTTTCAATTTGAGGGTGTAAGTGGAATTTTGCAAGGGATTTTTATCGATTTTTGACGGCAAAAAAATTAAAGTTGGGGCTGTTGTTGAGAATTTGGGGAGTCTCGCGGAATCACTGGTTACAACTGCATTCAACCAGAGAGGAATTACAGGCATATCTAGAAGAACAATATAGTATGCCGTAGCTAATGTACAAGTGGGGTTCCAGATCGGGTTTCACCCGGAGCCTTAGGGTTCAGAACGTAACCTCCAGGTCAAAAGAGAGTGTATTAATTTTAATGTCGAATACTTGTATCTAATACTAATTTCACTCTTTATTGCAACATGGGACAATATTCTGTATAGATTTTCAGTCAGTCTGTAGCGATAATTTCTCTGATAAGTGATCGCACTGCACCTCAGTTGCCACCTCTATTATTTCTAGGACACTAGAAATGGAGATTTCAGTATTTCAGGAGGGAGATTATTTTACTTACGATAGGAACGACGATATTAGAATGGTTGAAAAACGTAGGATATAACTTTTGAGATAAAAAAGACTCAAAATACAAGTTACAACATATTTGGAAACAAATTTTGAGGAGAAAGTCTCTCATTGAATATGAATACAGTCTGACGCAGTTCTAATCCAAGAAACACTGTAGCAAAATTTACATCTAGAATATCCTAAGCTAAGAGGGTCTAAATAGAAGGCAGAGCCAGAGTAGTAAAGCATTTTCGTGAGTGATGTATCTATCGCCAGAGCTGTTCTAGGATGAACTGATGCTTGATCCAAGAATCATTAATATCAATCCTGAAGGTTAAAGAGGCGGGGAAAATCGAGTTTGGCTCTGAGAAACCACTGGTATCACACATTGTAGTAGCTTCGTCACCAGAAAAAATGTAAATAAATAAAGATAATAATTTCTATGTATCCCTGATTCGGATATATCCATTCATATCGTATGTCTCAAGATCAAGCTAATGCTTTGTTTAAATTACTAAAATCATTACCGCCATGGTAAGAATTATGAGTAAAATTAACTTACGTTTAGACTATGGAACTTAACTTGGTTTTCGTGGTTGTTATATTTAGTTTTCATGGGTGCTGCTATCTACTGAGTATTTCAGAACTAAACAAAAGGTAATAAGTCACAGATTTTTAAATTATAAAATAATCAACACAAATCAATTGAATGTAACGTAATATTTTGTAGATTAGTTGTGCCATTATTCCTCTATAATATTAAAGCAATAATGATGGCTAGAATGCTATATTTTTCGATAACGAAAGAAATAAACTCACGAAGTGAGACTCGTTTAACGCCTAACTTGCGTTTAGACAAGCGGGTCTCACTCATGTTACAAGATAATTGTCGTAAGGTGATGAAAGGTAAATTTAAAAACCCGCGTTAATGGTAACTTGCATTTACAGTGCTGAAATGATCCCGGACGTTAGCCATAGTTAAAATATTAATAACGTAAACAAGGCATCACTCGCTGTTGAATAATACATGTTGAAATTTAAAGTCAGGTTTGATTACAAGAGTTAGAAAATCTTATGATCACATGCTAGAGATTACCTGACCTTGGCCTTAAAGTGCTGTATATACTGTTGTATTGTCTATGCACGTGTGGATACTAGACCTTAACTTTACTGTTAACGTAATATAGTACGGTTACTTGAGTATTAAAATATATTATTTGCTTAAAAACTAATGGAACTGACGCGAACGACTGTCCATACATTTGACACTATTAGTAAATTTACTAACTTCCTTCATGAATCCCTTACCTTTTTCACATAAGTCTCCTTCAATGCCAGGACCACACTTGCAACCTAAACCAAGTTTACACAGAATCATGCCTTTGCAGCCAGATTGCTTGATCGAGCATACTCCTCCACAGTCTTCTCCAAAATGATTTTCACCACAAGCTGTTCAAATAAATTAATATTTCTGTTCAAAAACATAAGTATTATCCTTAAAAATATTTGAAAATAACATTTACAGTAGGTACAACATTTGATTTAAAGATTTTTTCTTATGAGAAATTTGTTTTATAATAATAATGCAAAAGTCATAGCCAAATGGATGCCAAAGCAAAGAGCCAAACAGAATGATTCGCTAGAAATGGACATCATATGGAGATGTTGAAATCCTTCATGTAAAAAATATAATCAATACGCAGTGAATTAAAGTAATTATGAATTAAACAGCATCCCAAGAACCAAATAAATATGATCTGGCAATAATCAACATACCGAAATTTTAAAATCAATTAACAATTAAAAAATAGGTGATTCTGCTAAACCCGTACACTTCATAATAGCTGCTGGAAGAAGTCGAAGCGTTGTGCCTTGTGCGAAGTTCTATTGGAGGTTGATCTTACAAAGAGAAACGTGATAACACAAAGTAAGACGTAGCTGGAAAATTAGAAGTAATTCACATCAACAGCAATGAGTATTAGAGACCCTCTACCCAATGCTCATTACTTGTGCAGTGGAGCTTCATGTCTTGCACTATTTCAAGACGAGCAGAGTATTTTCAGACTTTTCAATCAACTACGCATATTTACGTAGCACCTCGTTATCTTTCTGAAAAATACATTTATGGCAAAATGACTTCACCTACGTATTTCTCGCAAAAGACTAGCCCACAGTGATGCGTTACATAACCCGCTTCACATTTAAAAAAAAACGAGCAACATTCAAGATGGCCGATTTTAAGATAGCGGCCACGAGAAACGCACCCTCTAAAAGATAATGCGTTGACTCGGTATCCATTCATGTGTATTTGTTTTCCATGATTTCAGATACTTTACAAATAAACGTGTTTCTTCTGACTTAGATCACACTGTAAATACGGTACTTAATTCTTTTGAATCAAACTTTTGGCCACTGCGCCCATCTTTATGGACGAAATCACTTTTAATCATACTTTATGGTGGTTTCCTGATGTACCCCACTCCTCTAACAAGTTTGGTCCAAAAAACAGATTAAAGCATCGATAGGTTTGCTTGTAATACATCGGAGATACGAAATTTGAATTCTAGTATAAACAGTATAAGGGGTACCGACTAGTTGCAAAACTCCATCACTGCAAATATCTTACTCACATGCTCCTACACTAATTAAAGGGGTTGGTTGATGTAAAACAGCCAAAATTACTATAGAGGAGATACACAGTTACGAGCGGAACCGTACCTGTAGTCCACGATAATCTAAATGCAAAAACGTGCTCTACAATATGCTGAGTAATACTTCCAGGCAATTCACACAATGAAAGGGGGATCTGAACAAAACCAGAGAAGGACCAAAAATAACACAAAATCTACTGGATCCGTGTACTGGAAGGAAGATCGAACACATAAACAGTGAAATACTGTAACTGAACAAAGAAACCAAGAAGAGACCAGAACGAAGGAAATTAGATGCAGACAGAACGTTTACAAAATCAAATACACAGGAAGGATATGAAAGAGGAAAGACTCTACCATTCTAAAGAAAACAAACGAAGACAAGCAGCAGCCTGGTTAACTCCTGGTAGTGTGAACCCCTAGAGAAATTGTAGCTGCATAAAGACAATCAAAATAATATAACAAACGATTATTACTAGGACGGCTGAACCCAGAAACAAATTCTCCTACATATTTTGTCCACTACACGTGGCACACAAGATACTGCAAAATGGGGAGAGATCTCCTTTACCAACAGATAATCTAGCAAGTTGGTGTGAATGTAAGGATCGGGCTCCAAGCCTCATCTCCCACTATGAAATACAAATAGGAACGGTCAACAATTTCATTGCATTTCAATTATTGGCACCATATCAGACAGTATCACGGGCGTGTAAGTTACACAATTAATCTGAGAACGCCAAAATTAAATATGGTTTTATTTGGCTTGTTTTTTAAACTTCACGGAATTTAATATTGAAGTAATTTACAAAATAAAATTTTGATAGTTCTTAACACAAGTGTGCCAATGATTATCAATACAAGAAAATGTCCATACAGTAATAGGCACCCTTAGTTGACATGAAAGTTTCAGATGTGGAAATTTTCTAAATGAAAGTAACACTTTCATTGTTTCTAAGTTTAAATTTCACTTAAGGTAATTGAAAATACAATTTGGAAATTAACAATGGTAGTATATTATAATGGAACAGCCCGTAACAAATTCACAAGAAATTAGACAATATTACAGAGAAAGAAAGCGAATTCCCATCTTTCTTGTATCCAAACTGACTCTGATACGAGAAAAACTTACTCTGGGGAAAAACTTCCATTTTTTTTACACCGAAAGAAGAAACTCCAATTGTAAACGACTTGAGCCTTAGATACCTAAAGGCCACAAATAAAATTTGAAAAATCCAGTTGCGCCATTAGTTGTTCAACTAAGTCAATCAATTTACTGAATCTCTTTTTATTTCAACAGAAGTAAGGAAAGTGCCCATTACTTTGTGGGTGCCGACAACTCTATGGTTTCCGCTGCCGCTTTTTCGCTCTTGGGTTCGTGTCCTTTGGTGAGTCTTGATGGGAGGAAAGGGAGGTGACATCAATATTTCGTTTTCTATATTTTTCTAATAATTAAATATTTATATTATGTAGCTCATTCCCTTCACGATTCACAGCACAGTGTCTTATCGGTATTCAGTAATATATAGGGTAAAAACTACGGTGATTTGGCAGTATCCCTTCTTAAAGTGCATTACTAAGAAATCTAGTGGTATACAGTTCCATATTGGAGAAAGCAAATCAAGTGATATGTTTGCTTTAAGCTATGCTCCCATAGAGATATCTCCCGTGACGGGATCAGTGCACTGTGAAACAAATATACTGAAGTGCAAAAGTCATGATACTGAGAGGGATCTAGTTGACGGCGCGGCAACGGCGCCAAGCAGTTGGACTTCTGTGAGTGCTGTGGAACGTCGTGTTCCTTGGCGATGGTAATCCGACGGCGGCGTTTGAGCACGGGATGATAGTTGGTGCTAGATGAATGCGGCATGGGATTTCGGAAGTCGTTCGCACATTGAACTTTACTCGCTTCACAGTGTCAACGGTGGACTGTAATACCGCACTGCAGGCATTACGACCTATCAGGAACAATGCACTGGTTGCCCGAGGTTGCTGAACGACTGCCACCGGCGACGTCTCCTCAAATTCGTCCGAGCAAAGAGACCAGCAACAGTGCTTGATCTGACAGCACGAATCAATGCAAGACGTCCGAGGAACGTGTCTCACACGTCAGTGCAGCGCAATTTGGTCTCTACCGAATATTGCAGCCTAAGACAGACACGTCTGCTGCTACTAATCGCTGCCCATAGGAAGAGGCAACTCACATCGGCTCGGGAACACGTGGATTGTATCTTGGAGGACTGGAAATATGCAGCGTGGTCAGATGAGGAACTTTTCCAATTGGTACGCGCGGATGGTAGGGTCCAGGTGTGGTGCAGACCCCACGAGGCCATGGACCCAAGTTGTCAACAAGGCACTATGTAAGCTGGTGGTGGCTCCTTTATGGTGTGAAGCATCTTTACCTGGCATGGTTTGGATCCTCTGGTTCGCTTGAACCGGACTTTGACCGGTCAACGCTATGTTCAGCTGCTTTGTGACCATCTCCAGCCCTTTATGTACTTCGTGTACCTTGCCAACAATGGGATTTTTCAGAATGACAATTCGTCATGTCACCGGGCCGCAATGGTGCGCGACTAGTTTCAGGAACATTCTGGCACCTTTCAACGTATGATTTGACCACATTGATAGCCGGATATGGACCCTATCGAGCACATGTGGGATATCATCGAACGGGCTATTCGTTCCCAGGATTCTCCACCTGCAACAACCACCGAATTGTGGATGGCATTCGAGACTGCATAGCTCTACATTGCTCCAGCGGACTAACAGCGACTTGTCGCGTCTTTGTCACGTCGAGTTGCTGCATTGCGCCGTGCTAGAAGAAGGGGCACACGTTATTAGGTAGGTATGCCATGATTTTGGCACTTTAATGTAAAATTTAATGTTTTCTGCAAAATACTGTCCAATTACCTTAACTGATCTAATTTACCTGGCATATTATTAATAAAATTTATCCAGGATATTCCTGGTGTATTTATTTAATTAAAGCCCGACGATCGTTTTGTTTCCCTGCTTACTAACATCGTGAAGGATCTAATTTGATGATGTTTTATAATTGTTATACTAAAGGCCTTAAATTATTATTATACCGGTTATAGGCGTTATACCTGTTTAACTTTATACGTTTGATCCATTGTTGTTCCTTTTAGGTCCATTGATAGCAAAGCTACAGAGGAAGGGACCTTATAATCCCGACAGTGATTGTCTTGTCCCCAAGCGTCTTGTTGTCATTGTTGCCAACCCGTGACTAAAAATATATATCATGACCCACAACGTGTAGAGACATGGCTGAGGTGTCGTTCGAAAGATCTTTGCTAGACTAAGTAAGATCCCGCCGGACGTCTTGATTCGCGCAGTGAGTTACTGTTGCTAACCAATTGTTTTAAATACAATTTTTCAAATTACTTCCATGCCGTTAGACCTATCAATTGCATATCACCAACATTGGCATAAATATTATTATGTAAAAGTGCTCAATTACTTCCAAAATAGCTTGTCAATTACAAGCGTAACGCATAACTTCTCCTCAGTCCCACTCGTCTAGATTGTGTCCGGTTCGAGTATCAAAACTGACTGAGGACCATCATGGACTAAATGATCGCGTAGCTGTGTCATGTACGTGTTGTTGTTGGTAGAGCGTAGGCATTTAATTTGGTATTAAAGTAAAGGAAAGATTAAATCTAAACAGTTCAACTCAAACAGGCAACATACTACGATCTAAGACTCTAAGTTTAACTCTCAATAAGATTTTAAATCAAGATTTAGAAAGTGACAAATTCCATGTTTACAACTCAGAGATCTGAAAGTAACAAAGCATTATCAACGCCAAGACCCTAAGTCTAACTGACCTGCCACTTCTCCCTTACATAGGTTAATACAGCATTTGTTAAAATTCGTGCAAGAACATGATTTCTGCAATTCATTGTGATCTGTCGTCTCATAGTCGTGACGTATACCTGAGTATGTAACGCTGCGTGACGTCAAATCTGTTTCCATGTGGTGCAATATTTTAAGAGTTAACATGAAATATAAAATTTAGTTTTCTGGTTACCAATGTTCGTAACATGTTTCTTTGCTTTATTTAACATTTCATTTTACGTATGCCATTTACTTTTGTACATATTATTTTAGGAGCGGACTTTTCGTTTCTCTTCAATTAGATAACAGGAAAATATGTGAGTGTCATCGTCCAGAAGCATCCACGTACTCAGTGTTGCCAACCTGTCATTACAATAGACGTAGCAGTACCAAACTTGGCATAACTATTATTCGACACAATAGAAACTCACTGTACCCGTTGTCATTGTTGCAAACCCGTGTTCAAAAATATAATTTCGAACCAGAAGATGTAGAGACATAGTTGTGGTATCGTTAGAGAGATCTTGATTTGACCGGCTCAGAGTCACCGGAACCATCATGATCAGGTGCCGCAGTTGTCAGTGTTGCCAACCATTTTTTTTTTAAAGTTTAATACTAATTTTTCAATTTGCTCCCATAATGCTAGACTTACTTGCATTAAACTTGGCATAAACCTTAATCAATACTATAGAGAAGTAGGTTTAGTGGGTTTGCCCGATCCTAAGCACTCCAGTTGTCAGGGATGTCAACCTATTTTATAAAAATGAATGCTTGTGCGCCCGAAATGCTACCAAGGGACCGAGCCTTCGCGATTATTAGAATCGCAGCGGTAACTTCTTTTAACTTATTTCTTTTTACAATAAATTGAAAATTATTTGTTGTTCTGGGTTAATTGTTATGTCGGTGTGGGACATTTACCTGTTTGACACGTTTCTCCACTGAAACCCGCTGGACAAACACAGGCTCCTTTCAGGCTAAAATAAGTCCCTCCGTTCATGCATTCTACTTCACTGGGCTGTGAATCTTGTTCTGAAAATTAAAAGAAAAATACAAGTAAATTTGTCAGTAGAACAAACATACATAAGGACTTACAGGATATTTGTTATACATACTGTCCCAAAAATCCTTTGATTACAATCTTGAAGTTACAATTAAGACTTGATTGTTTCCATTTGAACCTTCTTTTCTATTGGAGCGGTACTTTCCACTTTCTTATTAAATGAAGACAGCGAATACAAGAATAAGCCATTTTCTTCTTCTCCTCCTCCTCCTTCTTCTTCTTCTTCTTTTATTATTATTATTATGTGTGAATTGTAAGGAGAAGGACTGCTCACTTCTCAAAATCCAAAGTCAACTACTTTTGTATCTGCATTGCGGTTTATAAAAATGAATATAATTTAAATTTTGATACTACCTTTGGTGACTTTGGATCAGGCCGTATGGATAATGATGGCAGAATTAATGGAATGAAGGAAGTCCAAGGAAACGGGAGAACCACGAGGAAACCCACGCACATGGTGTTTGTCTACCACATAGCGAACATGACATGAGCTGGGATCGAATCGAGGACCCCAAGCGCCACAAGTGAGGGCTCTATTACTGAGCCACCGCGACCTGAATATAATTTAAAGTTTTTACAGACTTAGTTTTCAATTTCTTTGGGTGTATTATTTGGGACGTATTTAGGGACTGGGTCCGGGTAGCACTGATCCCCTCAATATTCTGATTTTCATGCAGAATTATGATAATTTTAGGCGAGACTATGTATATATTTAAGATATGTTTGCCACCCACACACTCCTTGGACTTCCCCTCGGAAGTTTCCATTCTTTTGTTGACGGTGCAAAAATACGACCTTACTTATGGGATAAGCTGATATTTTCCGACTATTAGTTGGTCGGAACCCGTCGAGGTCGGCATTTGGCTTGCTAAGCTGTAAATTACAGAACTGGTCAGAAACTGACAACGGGTCGCGGAAAGTACGAGAGATTGCAAAAACAGATCAATGAAGAATTTTTCCAAAATCGAGTTAAATATATATCTGGTGTAGTAAAAAGTAATCCATTATTTTGCCAA
>JAGDQP010042129.1:0-10047 GCA_022664845.1 Lepisma saccharinum | reverse complement strand
AATAGTGAGAATAAGTTGTTTCCTATCTTGAATTTTATCAGCGCTATATAATTTAGTTCAACAAGTTTGTTCGCGATTTCCTTTATATGTGTTTCAAAGGAATTAATTTACACTTCTTTGGTAGCTGTTGACGTGCCCAAAGTGAAATAGAAGACTGGTATCAATTATAACTGGTATCGAATTACTTTGCACATTGATTTTTATTAGGGATCTATTTTCTTGCGTATCGTAAGAAGTTGTTTCTCTTCGATCCGTTGACACCTCCTGATTGGAATATATATTGGCGAAAGAAACTTCTGTAATAGATCCTTTCTGTGCACTTGTACTCTTATCATCAGCATTTAATGTAGCGGCAGATCCTTTCTTCTTTGGATCAGCATTCTCCATATTTGGTGCTGTGACAGTTCCTTTATTCTTGTGATGAGCCATCTTCTGATTGTAGGTTCGGTAGGCAGATCCTTTTTGTCTGTGATTTTCTTTCTTCGCCTCATCGGTCTGTATGGCAGGTCCGTAAGGTTTCTTCTGAGCAGTCTTAACACTTTTAGTAGCCTTGCTTGACTTCCGACGTCGAGGGCGAACTTATTCGTTTCCCGAATTTGAATTCTTCTTGTTTTTATGCCAACAGTCTTGTGGTGTATGATTCCTCTTGTAACAAATGGCATATACCGTAACTGTATCGCTATTATTTCCAGATTTGTTATCATCATTATTGTTGTTTTTCTTATTATAGTACTTTTTGCCATTTTGTTTATTTTTTTCTTATAGTACGGTTTTTGGTTTGTACTATTTTTGCGTATTCTGCATACTCTGATTAGGTTGAGAATTTTCGTATTTGTAAGGTTTATCAGGGTCCCTAAGGTCTTTAGGCGGAATTATGTCATATAGGAATTTCCCTATAGGTTTACTATGGGGATCGGTATCTATGATGGCGATGGGCACTTGGTTTAGGTCTCTAATTACAGGACTGTTCATAGGTAACAGTTTATAAGCTGAATAGTAAGGTGTTTGCTTATTTATATACTCTATTAAAGGATGTTAGTTATGTTGGTAACTGGTTAGGACATTACTTTGGACATTAGGATTTTGATGTTGTGGTAATAGGTGTTGCTGGCATGGTAGCTGTTGTGGTGAAGGTTGCAGATAACTAGGATACTGACTAGGTAAAGGTTTGTTATTTGCTGATTTAATGTTAAGGGATTGACTACTTTGAGGTTGAAAATTTTGAATTTGTTGGTTCATAGTTGGAAAATTAGGGATTATAGGATCTTGAGTAGCATGATTTATCGTTGGTTGTCTCTGCTGACTACTATCCGCTAATGCGTATAAAGCTTGTGCTTTTTCCACAAATTCTCTTTTCTTGAGTAAATCATTCGATTTTTCCAGCCCATGTAAAAGTTTCTGAAGATCTCTTACAGAAGTATGCGTTTCCAAAGCAACATTTTTCAAAAAATGATGTTGTAGTCCTAAGTTGAGGAAATGAATTTTCTCTTCTTCCGTAGCTTCAGGGAGATTGTGTCTAATAGCCCTCAATTTCCTTATGAAGTAAGCATCAATGGTTTCATCCTGACCTTGCTTTATTAGGTTAATTTCCATTTCTGCTTTGTAATGCGGGATTTTAGGTCTGCTTAGACTCATTAATTTGTCTTTCAATTGATTTATGTTGTATCGGCCATTATATTTTGTGATTGTATTTAAAATACCATGTCCAATGCAGTATCTTGTAGATACATAGGCAAAACCTGTTTCTTCTTATCGTCATCGCACGATTGCAAACTTGCCATGTGCTCGAATAACATAAAAAATCTATCCGGGTCCTCGTTCATACGACCTGAAAACTTAGTTAAATGTGGTAGACGGAAATATGTATTTGTCGCCATTTTATCGCTTTTGTTAGATTTTACTTTATCTGTATCCGAATCCTGACTGCCTGTCTTACTGCCTGACCTAGTAATTACTGTCATTAAGGATGATATAAAGCTTAGGCGGTCAGAGGCAGTCAGAAGTGGCCTATTTGAACATGTTGTAGTTCTTTTTTTGGCCACTAAATGTTTATAAATACTTCGATCGCCGCGCGCCCGTCTGAGCTTTTTCCAAACTACGTAGTCAATAGTGAACTTCTCTTTAGGAAACGATTTCTTAAAATTTTATTGTGTGAGGTAAAACCATAAAATCTTCCAAGCAGCGCTGGTAGTATGTGGAATGGGGTGAACCGGTCTTTTTCTGGACTAACTGCAAAATCGTAGGAAGAGACCTCTTGCTGTGCTGTATATGTTCCCTTCGACAAATGAAGTTGATAAAAAGATCAATATGGGATAATCACTTCGCAAGAAACTAAAAGTTGGACAAGACTCAAAAACAGTTGGATCAGTAGTATAGCATTTAAAAACTAGTGTTGTGGTATACTTTCTTGAGGCACATAGGCGCCGAGTTTTTTTATGAGTGGGCATGACACTCTTGGTCGCCCAATATTTTCATTTTTATGTACATACGTGACTTCGGACTCTATTTAATACGTATACACAATAGGCACGCTCAGAAATCCACTATGTGCATTCATCAATAATAAACTTTTGATAGATGTTGTGGGTAAAACTTGGAGAATGATTTACTTAAAAGATATGGTTTACGTCATTATTTGTCCAGATATAACGTTATGATGATTCTGTTCTCACTTCTGACGCTTCTATCTCCAAAACTACGCTCATTATTATATTTTTTTCAAAGAAACTTTTTATCTTTGTTTCATGAGAACCTTTTGATACTAGAATATAGACTCCTAATTCTTTTGCACTCTCTACAATATAAAGAAACCGCAAGAAGTGATGAATATTTGACGCGTGTCACTGTAAAGAATGAGATTCAAACGTAACTTTTAACTCTCACGTGCTTGTTTTAGGCATGGCAACGAGACCGAGACTGGTCTTGGTCTCATCTCGGTTTCATCTCGAATTCGAGACCACGACCGAGAACAATTCTCGAGACTTACCCGAGACGACACCAAGACCGAGACTTACCTCTCGGGACTATAAGCTTTATTTCATGAATGTCGATAATATTAACTTAATGCGTTTGTTGATGATGTTTCATACTAGGAGAAGTCTTGTGATAATTAATTTCATTTTGATGATTTTTTAACATGTTATATTGTAGTTTAAAAATATGACTATAAGATAAGTAGTCAAGTTATCAATGCCAAACTAATTTCTGTTGTCTTTCAATAATAATATAAAAGTGTTGGAGATTGATTCTGAGACGGATAAATACAGATATGTATTTTCTTCTGCGAATGTTCATCCCCACGCTTTCTCCCTGCTGATAGTCTTTTACTTCTGTTGATACTTATGATATCAGGCTTTGATAGACTGATCCCGTAAAGAGTGTAAAGCATACGTCAAGAAGACAAAACGTCTAAATTATAATAAAGATCTTTTCTTACATCATTTACTTATTACATTTTTTTAAAAAATGAAAAGACTTTTGCAATACTAATTGATCGGTACCTTAGTAAAGATGGAGACAAAACATATTTCTACGTATATGGGAACAAGCAAATCGGGGCGCAGTCGCGGGACACCTGAACTATATTCCTAGCCCTGGTAGTTCCTGATTTGAAAGTTGTCGACGGACAGACATAGCGATTGTATAAGGCTTCCCAGCACTTGTTGTAGAAGTCTAAATGTTGTATAAAGTTTGCCTTAGGAAGTTCTTAGTTTATGCAGAGGGAATTCTGCATAACCGATCACGTAAATATTCGATAAAAACAGTATCGTTTTTATAAAAATCAAGTTTGTGGGAGCGACATATTGTTGGAAAATGCTATTTGAAAGTAGCGCCTACTGAGAACACACTTCATTCTTCTCTTTTTGCTTTAATGTACGGACATGCAGCTGTAAACCATACTTATGAATTCGTTCTTTTAATCAGTCAAGAACAGTACTGTGAAATAATTGATTCGTGTGACTATGAAGTTCCGTAAATGCTATTTTCAATTTCTTTGTATTTGATTATTATTTCTTTGTACAAAAGTTCACAATAAGGAAAATTTTTGTCACGTACTGTATGTACACTGTTAAAAAAATTGATAACGTTTCTAAGTATTCTAAGGGAAGTTTAGCAGAATTTTTAGTATTTAATGTTATTTCACTGTAATGGAGGGAAGCTCAGAGAGAGACTTTTCGTATGATTATCTGGATAACTTTCATTTTCAGTTCTGCACATGCGCAGAATGAGAAAAGAGTACGCTGCTGCCATTTTGTCACTTCTTATCTTGGTACAAATGGGAAATGTTTTGAGTGAATGGGCATTTCAAACTCTAAATGACGATTATATAAATGATTAAAATGTGGCGTAAGTTCTGGGATCAACTTCTTCTGGATTCAGGCAACACAATTCGAACACTCTAAACTGTTTTTCTTTTAACTGGAAATTTAGAGCAGTCAGTACGGTGTTGGATTTTTGTTTAAGTACCCTGTTCAAATCATTAGACTTCCTTTCTCTTCTTTTGCTCCCAACATTCCTGAGACCTGTATGATGGATGCCTTTTATTAGCAAGATTACTGAAAATTCCCATGCAGCTATGGTTGACTAGCTTTTCTCTGGAAAATATTTAACAGTGTACGTTCATTTCTTTCCACAAATCTGGTACAAAATTTCGACTAAAATGTTTTTTTTCTTTTTATTTAATTTTTAAGGTAACAGTTATTCAGTCAATTTAAATATAATTTAGGAATACCAAAACTTAAATGTTATGTATACCAATTTCGCAATTTGTGGTATAACATGGATCCGTTTCCGTACTAGAAATATTTTCATCTATCTCGTTTATTCGTATTCTATATATCCTAACTAGAGCTTCATATTACTTTAAAATTGTAATGTTTTTTCTCTCTAATTCAGAATATTTTTTCCTAATCTAAACCCCAAATTAACAATTTAACAAAATATGTTATTATCATATTATTCTTGTTCTTGTACTGAGATCGGAAAGCCTGTGTACTCATTTCAAACAAGTTAAGAGACGGTAAATTTTTGGTCTATCGTCTTTCGAGACTCTCGAGAACGAGAACGAGACTAAGGTGTCGAGACTCGAGACGAGACTGAGATTCACAATCAAGACCAAGACCGGAATTTTCAGATCGAAACGAGACCAAGATCAAGGTTGTCCTAAAAGTTCGAGAGGAGAACGAGACTGATGGCAGTCTCGTCTCATCTCGTCTCGATACCATCCCTAGCTTGTTTACCTTCTAATTGCTGGGTAAGTTTCAAGTACCATCCTAGAAATACCATGCTCGGATCATTTTAGTTTTTCATCAACTCTTCTCAAGTTTCAAGAACCAAGTCAATTAGCATACCCTTAACAAATTATTCGTGAATCAAACGCTACAGTAGATACCATTTTTTAGTACACCATTGGAAATAATGCAATAAAATAAATATTTTCACTTGAGAATAAGATAAAATTAATTGTATGAGCGGTAACAGCACTGTGACTTACGCCTGCCTCGAATTTCCATTCAAGAGGCTAAGGCCTCTATTAAAGATAGTATCCCGGCATTCATCTTGCAGAGCTGATGGAAACCTCAAGAACAATGACTTCGTAACAGCGATTTGAACCATCGCTATTTCTCATGCCCCTTATCCAATAGTTTTTAGAAGTCCAACACATATAATTCCATCAAGTGTAAAGCAGAAAATGTAAATTTTAATCTTATTAAATTCTGAGAAAAGGGAATTTATGTTAGGTTGATCTCATTTCACACTCAAGACACGAATCTCTGCGAAATGTGGTGACATATTTATGACAAACCCGGCTACCTCACACCATTGAACTTCCTTTGTATTGACTTCCTTCCTGAAACGTAGTGTTTACTACACCATCCACCCTGTGCAACCATTCATTGACCTCAGAGCGTAAGCCCTTTTCTCCTCCAAGAAAAAGAAAAAAGGGCTTCAGCCTCCACGTTTCAACACATTTTTCACAGTCCGAAACTATTTTTGAGGGGGACAAATCTGATGTTCGTTTTCGTTCAATTAACATGAAAGATATTCGATTATCGACGAACGTCAGATCTTCCTCCAAGACAGCCAAACCTGTGATATAAACAATGCACATTTTGTAACCCTGTAATTGCACAAACAAATGTTGCCGCTGCTTTCATTCACCAAAATTCTTGTTTCGTCAAATGAACTCATGCCCTCCCAGATTGTTTTTGGATTGGTCGTAAGATATATGTAACCATTGTTGTCAACAATGTATTGAGTTTAACAATGAAAGATAATGTATGTCGAAAATTGAGAACGGGCAAGTCCTGAGTTTTAATATGTTACACGTTTGTGTTAAATCTTATTTATTTAGGTGTATATAGTGATGAGTATAATTATTATTGTCGGCAACAATAGCTTAGAAAAAAGGAGTAACTCTTCGAGATTAAAAAAAATTATATATTTCCTATAGCTTGGATCACGATACTTGAGAAACAAGTGGCGTCCAAGAAATATCTTACTCAGAGTGTATTCTGAATGTCAGTGCATAACGCGTGGAATCGCTCTATATAGAACGGTTATTCTGCAGGTTGTGGTTGCGGTTGCGAAAGCTGGAGTACGACCTTAGCAGTTGAACATAAATTGCTGATGTTTGAAAATAAAATTTTGAATATATATATGATTGAGGACCACCCCCGTTGGCCCAGTCGTTGACTACGGATTGAGGGGTCCCGGGATCGATTTCCCGGCGCTGCTAAGGATTTTTGCAAAGGCGTGTAGGTCTGGAACGGTGCGCACCCAGCATCGTGATGCAATTGGGGAACACTGTGAATAAAAGATAGTGGCGTAGAATAAAAGAAAGCTAGCTTAGGCTCTCTTCTCCCAACCAGTGTTGTCAGCGTGGGAACAGTAGACCAATCCCCTCCCTTCGAGAGAGGCCTCATTCAGTAGTTAATTGAATATGGCTGTGAATTACATAAAAATAATAAATCACAGTCATATTCAATCCACTACTGGATGAAACCTATCCCCGGAGGGAGGGGATTGGTCTACTGTTCCCACGCTGACAACACTGGTCGCCGAAGCTCACTGATCGCCACTGTCTTTTATTCACAGCAGCTCCCTAATTCTCCTCACGATGCTGGGTCAACACCGAAATTTTGAGCCTCCACCGGGAATCTAACCCGGGCGAACTGAAGTCAAGCGCGCTAGCGACTAGGATACGCAGGAAGCTCGATTATATACATTTCCGCCCGAAACGGGACGCGACGACCGAAGAATGGAAGATACTGCATAATAAAGAACTGTACAGACTATATGATTCGCCTGATAGTATAAGGCCATGTAGTTAGGATGGGGGGGAACAGAAGATTATATTCCATCCTGGTTGGTAAGCCGGAGGGAAAGAGGTCATTTGGAGGACCCAGATGTTGTTAGGATGACAGAGGTCTATTAAGAAAAGATCTTTGGGAGGTAGATGTTCATGATAAAAACTTACTTCTTGCCCAGGATCGAAGCCAAAGACGAACGATTGTCAGTGAGACTATGAACTTGCGAGTTCCGTAAGCCATAGAGTGAATAAGTTTATATGCAGAACAATTAACCCTTGCGTAGGTATAGTGTCATTAGTAGTGATAATCTCTGCTGCCTTGTAACTAACGGGCCTCGAGTTCGATACCCTTGGACGGAGCCCACTTCAGACTATCGATCCAATTGAATGCAATGGCAAATCGCATTCGGTTCACCTAACACTAGGGACCTTCCGTTCATAGGCTAGCCGCTGACTACACCACAGATCAACACTACGGTTTTTCTTCACCCTGACAGTGAGTCTCAAATACAGCACGGAAGCCGTGATGAATTGTCATTAACGGAGAGATGTCCTGTTTTACTACCGAATGCTGGAATGGTATATAAAAAAGAAAATCTGAGCGATGACATCTCTCAGCGACTAATCTTCCTGGGAAAGTAGCACGCAGCCAGAAATGTATTTTAATTTATATCTGTGCATTCACTTGTGTGACTGAGGGAAAAGCTCGGAAAACCTCAGTGAGGATGGTCGGCCGCCGGAATCGAAACCACGACCTACCAATTGCTACCACTATGCTACGAGCGCTCGGTGCAGGATTGTAAGTGATCACAATTACTCAGTTTGCACATAAATGCAAGTGAATACATTTCATCCATCTCTCGAAGTGGGGGTATGAGGGGGCATGCCGTGCCTTTACCTTTTTTTTGGATTTGGCGTACTATTTCTATTCGGCGTACCTTTCTATTAATGGAAGTTAATTGGCTTTACTTTCAATAGGCAATCGTCCATTAGGTGCAAGGGTAACGTTACCTTTCTGAACCACTTCTCCAAGCGTTGCCTCACCTTTTCTAACCCACTTCGAGCACTGATTTCATCAACTTAGCGAAATATTTAAGTAAATAATTATGCGGGCCGTATTTATTATAAACGGTGTACAATCCTGCGATTTATGCAATTCCACTTTTGAAAACTCTACTATAATGTCCATCAATCAGTCTTCAAACTGATAAAAATATTCAAAACCTAACTCCCCCGACTTCAGAGCGGTAATCGACGCCTCTCAAAATTTCAAGGCAAAACTAATGTTGAAAATTTGTTTCAATTTTGCTCTACTTCTTGAAATGTTTCTACTGTCGAGCAAGTAAGAGATTTCACAACTAGGTTTATGAACAGAACAGAAGTAAAAGGAAAAAAGAGATATTTATCTAAACAAGCCATACCCTTCGATAATAGTCCTCGAGTCTAGACTGACTTGACCATTCTTCAGGAAGTGAAGAGAGGGGCAATAGTTTGTCCTTTAGGAGCAGTATTTACTGCCTCCGACCTTTACCTTCGTTCAGCTCACGTGTATGCCTTGCTGGAGGCATTAGTCGAGGAGGCCTAGTTGGAGCGCACCATAGAACCTCCTTTGTATTCAAGAAAACGCAAAAGAGTAGTATCCCATCCACCCCTCCGTAACCATTTATGGACTCGGAAGTAACAAAACATGTGTTTTGAATCACCATGTGTCAACACATTTTTCGCAGAAAATGTACGCTGGTTATGGTCTAGACACAGTGCAAGACCATTTTGGAGCTGCTAGGCTCAAATTCTATTTGGTTGAAAATATATGTAACAATTGTTGTCACAATACATTGAGTTCAACAATTAACGGCAAGTCATTTCTAAAATTTTGAACTATCATGTTCTCAATATTGTTGTAATATATGTTTGTGCTGAATCTTATATTTCTAGGTGGATTTACTGATGAGTTATAGAGTATTATTGTTGACAACAATAGCTTGATATCAACAATGGTGAATAATGAAATCGAAAATCCGATGAAGTCCCGTGCTTCGTTTGCATGTGCTGTTGCTTTTGTAATTTTGATATCGAGAAATGAGTTCATTCTTGGTTTCCATTGATAAATAGTGCGGTGGCTTTAGATAAATGTTTGCTGAGATTATAATAGATACCACCGTTTTCAACAATGAATTGATTGTAATAATGTTGAATTGGTTGAATGGAAAACATTGGTAAAGCGGATCCGAAAGAACTTGATCTATTTCATCTGATTTCCAATACTTAGCCCTAGGCCTATGTCTGTATCTCCATTTGGTTGTTAGTTATTGACAGCCATTGTTGTCAACAATACACTTGTGTTAACAATGAACAGTTGATCAAATGGATTTTTAAAGCTCTGTAATAAATGATTTTACAGTATTGCATATTTGTGCTGATTTGAGTATTCGTAGTATTTGTTAGTCGTAAGATCTATGTAACAATTTTTGTCAACAATACATTGAGTTCAACAATGAACGATAAGTTATATCGAAAATATAGAATGCATATGTCCTGAGGATTGGTGTGTAACACGTTTGTGCTAAATCGTGTGATTTTATGTCAATTTAGTGATGACTTATAGCTGAGTATTGTTGGCAACAATAGTTTGATTTCAACAATAGTTAACAATGTACTTCGTTTTCCCATATTCTTTCTTGTCTACTTTGGAAATCGAGAAATGAACCCAGTTCTTGTTTTTGTATCTGCATTTG
>JAGDQP010042128.1:2547-16645 GCA_022664845.1 Lepisma saccharinum | reverse complement strand
CTCTCTTCATAATGATGAATCTTCCGTTGGTTTCTTTCGTTTCATTTCTGTTCTTTGTTTGTTCAGTTCTGGTTATTCTTTTCTGTCTGAGGGAAATTCACACTCGTTTGTTTCATTGTTCACTTTTACTTATTCTTATTCGTGTAAGGGAAGTTCACATTCATTCCTTTCGTTTGTTTCTTTGTTCACTTCTCGTTATTTTTATTCCTCTAAGGAATAGTCCACATTCATTTGTTTCTTTCTTCACTTCTGCTTATTCTTATTCGTTTATCATATATACTGTCTAATCTAAACGGAATATTTTTAATCTACTCCTAACTTGCTCTCCTGTCAATGTCCACATGACCTCACTTATACCCCCGCCATGAGGTTAATGATCTTGTACAATCCATCTAGTTTTGCAACTCGCAATTCTCTAATAAACTGGATTACCTCAACACTTCTCTCCCGGCAAAATTCACAAACGATCTTGTACAAACATCATTCCAACTCATGTGATGGAAATTAACAGACGCCATCAGTTTCTTTAACCACGATCTAGTACAAACAGCGTTAGGATCTTGTACAAACACGTTTTAGGTGACCTGCATTGCGTCATCACTTTTTCACGCCAAAATTAAACCGTAATCTTCTACGAACACCCATCCAACGTAAACTCGCCCACGTGGCTCAACAACACTAAATGGTACATGCCCCTGCCCCTGTAAATTTGTACTTTTGTCTCATCTTCATTTTTAGTGTTCAGGTTCAGAATTTTGCATCATTCATTATGAATACTTGTTACATAGTATTTTTTCTAAAGCGTGTTCCACTGATTGTTTATTTTTGAAGGTTTAATTTTAAAAAATCAAAATAACCACGGTAAAAGAATTGATATTTCATCAAGTAAAAGAACACGAATTGAAACAAGTTTACGTTGATATTATCAAGAAAAGTATGGAAAAAGTAAAGATAGATAAATTATAATTCAAAGTCAGGCAAAGATTTCCCAGAGTTCCCAGCATGTTAGAACTTATTTTTACTCGTAACTGAAATTATTGATTTCTCGACTTTGCGCACGTGGATGCTATTAGTTTGTTTCGTTCAGAAACATATATATATATTATTAATATTTCAATCAATTTACGAGATATTTCGTTACAAGGAGCGAAATGTGTCATCATGATATTCAGCCGTTTTCTATCCACAGCTGTATAAAGGCCTCCTCCTTTTCTTGCCGCATATCACGATCTGATGCTATCCTCATCCATGTAGCTCCTGAAAACCGCTTGATTTCATCTACCCATCTTCTATTTGGACGTCGTCTACGTCGTTTCTTTTCTCTGGGAATCCATGTAGCACATGCGGCGTGTATTAGGTTAATACCTTTGCAAAGAACGCATTTTTTATGTAAGAACGAATGTCGGAGTACATGGTGTTCCAGAAATAATTCTCCAGTATCATGGTGTGTAGCTTAGCATACCCAAAATAACCTTTTTCTTCGTGGTGATTTCAAAGCACCCTTCTGATCAATGATTTTGGGTTCACGATTCGCCAGTGTTAGGGATTGTGGAAATCTCGCTTCATCAGAATTCCTTCTTCCATCCTATAATATATTTTGAGATTCTTGAATTTTTCTGTTGGCTCCGTATCCTTTCGAAGGATGCTTAGATATGCTTAAAGGTCTTTATCTTCTTCTTGGGCTTGTCGTAAATCATCCTTAGAAATATATCCAAGGTCACAAGGAATTACTTTGAAATTTCGTACTACCAATAACTTCACCTTTCATTTCAATTGATTTGTTTTCGAAATCTTTCGTGACCTTTTCGATGGCTTCTTTGACATGGGCGAACATCTTTCCTTTAGATGAAGCCACCTTTTGGCCCAGGACTTCCAGATGACTACGCAATTCCTTCTGATGTCTTTTCACCTCTTCGTAATGAATCCTCATTTCATTCGACTGCCTGAGGATCTTTCATTAATTTCCTTAACCTGTTCTACTGCTCTATTGACCTTTAGGATCAGTGATTGGGACGTTACGATGCAACTACGTCGGACTTCTTCTACTTGTGCATTAATTTCCTGCTGTGATGATTCCATCTTCTCTTGGGAGAAGACAATCTTTGCTTGAAGTTCCTTTTGTGACAACCTCATTTCCTGTTGGGGTAAGTCAATATTTGCTTAAAATTCCTTTTAGGATGAATCCATTTTCTCATGGGATAAGTCAATCTTTGCTTGAAGCTCCTTTTGTGACGACCTCATTTCCAATAACGGAGCCAACACCTGTTTCGTCGATGTAGGTGCAGTCCCGTACTATGTACGATTGGTTTGGTTACCTTGTTCGTATAAGTGGTACACTTCCAGCATAGTTGATCAGGGGTAGATTCGCCCAAATACCTTTGTTGTTTCCAGGCGTTTAAACTTATCCCCTACAAAGTCGATAAAACCATCGGTCACATCCCGCACACTCGATGTCCTTTCCATCCTTAAAAGGATCCTCACAGCAGGTGTACTGGTCCTCTTGAATACTGTTATCATTGTCCTTGCTTAATAAAGACGTCCTTCTTCATTGCTAGCTTGGACATGACGCAAAGTCTTCTTCCAACAGTATATCATTAACTAGCAGATCACACAGGTGGTTTATACTATCACTTTTACTTAACGCAAGACATAGTTCTTTTCAACACCGAGTATGCTTCGGTTGCTAGGTAACTCAATATTGACTCTTTACGATTCGAAAGAAAGTAGTCCACTGTGTTAAGGCACGACGACGATGATAGGAATTACTTATGCTCTGCAAAATTTGTCCTGAATTGCACTAGAGCAGGAAGCCGCAGTCAAGGGATGTCACTACCACAGAAATCCATGGACCAAACCGTAAAACATATATACAGTATGTTCCATGTAACATATGAGAAAATTGTACTGATGTAGGAAAGGCCAGCGGGGCCTTTACTACACCAGAAATCTTACCCAATGCTAGTCCTAACTAGGGTTAGATACCCATTCGGACTATCAAATAATGTTCAATAAACCAATCCAAGCATACACATTATTACTTACACATATGGTTATATACGTTGTTTACTTCACATTCTTAATTATGAAAATGGTATACACATTTCCATTAGTTAAATATTACAACAGGTTCGTTGTTTCACACACTAAAAATACTGAAAGTAAACATGAGTAATTTAAAGCGCATGAGCCATCTATGTTCCTCAATGACAAATGAGCCGACAAATACAGCAATATATTACATTACATACCACTATTTTCAAATCAGTCCTTACCCAATGTGACTGTGGTCTACACGGTAACAATTTCTGCAATTCTCTCAAAAACTGTAACAAATTTGGTATTTTACAAAGAGAGAAAAGAGATGCAGAATTTCATAAGCTTTCATTAGGTGTGCAACACGTTGTAGTTCTTTTCTAAAAGTGCCTGCCTGCAGGCATGTATTGGTACCATGAACGTTCAGAAGTTCCTTATATGTATTTCACTCTTAATTTAGTTACGGAAGCACTTCCCTACCTTCCATCTTGATGAGTGTGTAAGGATTTCTGCAATTTTTACATCTCATTTCCTTTATTTTCTGGATGTTCGAAAAAGGCCTATTATCAAGAAAAACAAGCATATGAATTTCGATCCAATATTACTGGCCAAGCAGTAAACTCAAAATTTCGTAAATCCTATTCAGAAGTCATGCAACGCAAGCCGGAAAATATCCTTGTCCACCATCATAAATCTCAAGTTAGAAACCAGCAAGTAAGGAAACCGCACATTTGTTCTTACAGAACAGAATTACCCAAACTGCGTGTTAAAGGATTCGGAAATCGAACTAAAGCGCTGTTGGACACTGGATTAATGGCCACATTAAGCCATGCTTCTCTACTAGCTCCAAAATTTAACAGGTAATAGACTACGTGCAACAGTACGTGTACAGGTACTTGGTAACAAGCCATCTGCCCCGTTACCTGTAGCTCGAATATGTTTGAATCTGTGGGACAAACGTGGAGGCTATACTCAGCGATTATCGATAAATACGGTGATCATAGAAGGTTCGAACCCAGATCATACGGTTATTTTAGGTAACGATTTCATCAGAAAGTTTGTTGCCGTCATCAGAGAACAAAGTATTGACTTAAAAGATCGATCAGGTAATGTAACCCTAAAAGTCCAATTGGCAAACCCGATAAGGTACAGACATTATGTACCTTCTAGAATAGAACAGTTGGAAGAGAAATATTTTAGGAATAGAAAAAGGTTCACAAAACAATTTTTTCTGCAGAACCGCTAACAGTAAGAAGCGAAAACAGTAGTGTTAACCAACGCGTCACACAACATGCAACGCGTTTTTAACATCGTGAAAAGGAGTTTCTACGTCCTGAAAAGCAAAAAGAACAGGAAACGATGAGCAGTTGCAAAAGATACAGGAAATCTAAGTCATCGTGGACAGGAAATAACAGCCGGAAAAGTGGTAAACCCGGATTTTCCCCTGTGCCACAAACAACATCGCGTAGGACCGAAAAGCGAAATCCTTTGTCCTTGCTCAATAATGCAAGCCAGTGGGGTGTCACTAACAATCTTTCTGACCCTGAAAAAGAGAACATTTCGAATCTTACGGAAGTACTTACGGAAATGTCAAATTTGATTATATATTATGTGACATCTCAAGCAGAAGTCACCATCCCTGCAGAATCGATAGAATTTGTCAATGTAGTAGAGGATAACTTACCCTCTGAAGGTTTTGTTATTGAAAATTCAGGAGGTTTACTTTATGAATATGGTTGTTTCACTCCCCCTGCTTTGGTAAATGGCAGCCAACCTTAAGTAGACGTTCCAGTCCCTGTAAAAATTCCACGTGGTGAAAAAAATAGGTAAAATTCATGAGGTACATACAGTAACCTCTTAGCTTGACCAAATTACAGAGTACATACCAGTCAAATGTACCTTACCCCAACCTCCTTGCGAAAAGCCTAAGCATGATTTGGCTAAGGAACTACATCTCGGTTTTACACTGACTGCTTGAACGTTATCAAGACTGTTTGGCTTGGAGTTAGATTCAGTTATGTGTACTAACGTATACGAATGTCCGGTAGAAACCATCAGTGGTTTGCCGATAGCTTTCCCACCATACAGAGTGACCCCAAATGAACGTGAATACATAGAGGCGAAGGTCGAAAAGTTGTTAAAAGCAGGAATTATCTCTCCTTCAACGTCTGCTTATGCAGCACCCTGCCTGACTGTATCGAAAAAGGACGGATCCAAAAGATTAGTGATAGATTATAGGGCTATAAATAAATTGATACGACACATTAGTTACAACCTCCCACGTATCGATGATCTGTTAGACTGTCTATCAGATGTTTATTACATCGCCACCCAAGATCTCCGAAGTGGAAACCACAGTGTGCCCATTCGCGAAAAGGACAATGAAAATACCACATTTATCTGTTCTTCAGGTTCATATAAATTTAATAGTATGCCGTTCAGGTTAAGAACAGCTCCCTCAATTTTCCAACTTGCTATGGACAAAATATTTTGGAATTTGAAATACAGAATTCAAACAATCTACTTGGTTGACATAACCATTTGGTCAAATGCATTTTCACAGATACTAAAAATAATAGAATTGTTTTGAAGGAGCTACGTGAAGCGAATCTCAAGTTAAACCCTGCTAAGTGTTTCTATTGCTATAATGAGGTAAAGGTACTCGGATATATTTGTGGTACAAATTATGTGGAGCCAGATCCAGAAAAACAGTTGTCATTGCCGAGTTACCCTTGTCCACTAACGTGTCACAAGTAAAGTCATCTCTCAAAGCCACCGGTTACTTCAGAAAATTTATAAAAGTGTATTCAGAAATTGCCCGCCAATTGGTAAAACTGACAAAAAAGGATGAAGACTTCGTCTTCGGAGACGAAGAGGAAAACGGCTTCAATCTGTTGAAGAGCAAACTTTGCGAATAACCTGTTTTGGCTCATTATAATCCCCAGCTGCCAACAGAACTCCATATCGATGCATGCGATACTGGTATCGGCGCAGCTCTTCTACAAGTTAAGAATAATAAAGGACAAGTCGTTGCATACTATTCAAAGTCTTTAAAAGACACAGAGACCCGTTATTCTATTGTTGAAAAGGAATGTCTTGCAATATGTCAGGCTATACTCGTCTCCCATCATTATTTAGCCGATATATTCTTTACAGTTTATAGTGGCTCCATGGTGGGTTGCTATCTAAAGTCCATATAAGTGTTTATAGTGACTTCTAAACATCCGCGTGGACGGACTACGAAATGGTTTCTTCGTTTAACTCCATACAATTTTGAAATTAAACATATCCCCGGAGAAAAGAATCGCATTACCGGTTTCTTAAGCAGACATCCCACGTCTGAAATGACAGACCAAGAAAGCCAAATACGTGAAGACCCCTTGTGAGTAAACAATCTAGTAATTGATAAAGTCAAACTTTTGACTGAAGAAGAAAGTAAGGACTCCGAAATTGAAAAATTAATTCAGTTAAAACAAACTGACCACAAGAATTTAAAAGTAAGGCACTATGATGTTAAAAATGGACTCCTATATCGTAAAATAGGAACTCAGTACAAACTAGTAGTACCCAAAGCTATGATTAGAGAAGTACTACATGAAACCCACTCAGGGATCCTAGCAGGAGGACATTTAGGATATTCCAAGACCTTTGAAAAAGTTGCAGAAAGATATTATTGGACACATTTCGATAAAGATGTTAGAAATTTCGTAAAAACCTGTGCAGAATGTCGTACAGGTCCCACCAAGAAAATCGGATACCAATGTCCCATAAAAACCGATAAATTATTTTAACGGATCAGTCTAGATTTGTATGGTCCCTTGCCGATGAGTAATTCAAATAAATTCATCATTGTAGCTTGTGAAAACTTATCACATTTAGTAACACCTATACCTCTCCAAAGTGCAATAGCTGCCACAGTAGCTAGGTTCCTAATAGACCACGCAATCTCGGTATATGGTTCGTCAGAGACGATTCTCATTGATCTAGGTACTAATTTTACTGCAGGAATTATTAGAGAACTCACTGCGCTCCTACAAATAAAACAAAATTTCAACACGAGTTATCATCCTCAGAGTGATCGAATGTGCGACGTGCACATGCGAGTAATATCTTTATTCCTTAAGAAGTATGTCAGTAAATGCCCAAAACAGTGGAGTGCATACATAAGCCTTTGTATATACTCATACAACGTTAGTCGCCACGATAAAAACGGGGTGAGTCCATACGAGATAATTTTTGGAATACGAGCAGTCTTCCCTGCTGAAATCCCGTCCCAATGTACGGAACCCTCAGTAAAAATGTGGAAAATCACATCGATATTATCCGCAAATTAGCGAAGGAAAAGTTAGAGAAATCCCAACAAAAACCAAAGAAGCAGTATATAAAAATCGCCAGCCAGTTACGCTTAAACCAGGAATGCTAGTGTTGGTTAGAAATTTTGTAAAGAATTTTGGGAGTAAGTTCCAAGATGACTCCTCGATACAAAGGTCCATACCGAGTTACGGAAGTACGTAAAACAATGTTTGTGAACTGGAAGTAATCAAGGAAAACCGCGTAAGTTTATCATAAATACGCATAGATTGAAGATAAATACAACCCCTTTTTCATTCCGTGTTTGGAGTGGAAAGTAAATGTCGACGAAGATCGCCAACTGTCTGTTTTTTTAAAAAAAAGAAAGAAAAGAAAATTAAAAACTTACAAATGCATAATAATTGGTGAATGCATACATAACACAATTAAAACCAAAATTAATTTAGAAAATCTTGCCAAGTTTTGTAGAATTATTTTATTTTATTTTTTTAAATAAAGGGGGAAAAACGAAATCATGAACTAAAAGATATACAATTTAAATCCAATGGTAAGGTTCGTTACAAGAAATATTTTTCTTAAAGAAACCAGGTACTTCTAGTTTGAAATCCTACACTTGTCCCCCCTCAGCACCCCTGTTCCCCCACGTCAAAGTCATGCACCCCTTATGCAAGTAGCAAAGTGCATTGACTTTTCTCAAGCCTAAAAGGGAAGCAACAGCTTCTCCATTTTTAATATTGGTTAATGTAAAACCCCTCTTTTGGTATACCTTCACTAACCCTTAAGAGTAAGCGAAGAAATAAAAGTCAAGTGGTTAACAAATTATCGCAGGTAAAACACAAAAAGGAAACTATTAGAAAATAAACAGAAATCCTTAACGTTGTTTAAAATAAACTACAGATAAAAATAAACTACTTTCGCCTCATCTTACCAGTGAACAAAATTCGTAAGTTTTCCTCACTGAATCTTAAATGATTAAGTTATGTAATATTAATATTGGTATCAGTGTAAAAGCACGGTAGATGCCATCCCCTTCTCATTGATAAATGAAAGAAAGGACCACATGTCCTGTCGAATGATCTCTGGTTCAAGCCCAGGCAGTGGGCCGTTCCCGTCGTTAAAATCAGCGTTTGGATGAGGCACGTGAAAGCCAGTGGAGAGTCAAAGTTCACACACTTGTCAAACGTGAGCCCCATCTATCCGCTTGTGATCCTCCATCGGTGGTCAAAGATCAACACTTCAGTTCCAGTTTTTTTCTAGAAAGGAACAAACACATTGAAAACATTGTGTGGTACAAAAAAGCAAAGAATGAGGTCCACATATGTCTAAATTCTCACATGTACACATCACTAGACGCCGCGAGATTGATTAATATTTTGTTTATAAATAATGAAAGTAAATCTTCAGGATTACGATTGCCTAGGCATAATTCGCGAAATTCAAGTTTTAAGCCAGGATACTATAGCATAATTGATTAAGTACTATTGACAGACAAGAAGCAAAGGACTGTATCGTAAAGTCAATGGTAGTTATGCGAGCACAGTAACTTTCCAGCGTGGCATTGCTAAGGAGACCTTGCAGTTCATAGGCTTTCCTTGCCTACACGTTAGTCACTGTGATGGCCCCCAGGAGCCACCCCGTTTTTTCAAAATGTTAGCCTTAGGCACACACCCCGTTTTTCGAAAAAAAAACCTTTTTTAGCTTACGCCTTGCCTTAATGGGAGCTTACTACCCCTTTCTTTTTGAAATTTACGACATAAACCGTGTTGATTTCTAAGGATTCGATACAAGGTTTAGCCATGCGATCAACGTGGATTGGCCAATTTTTCAAAGAGTATCGCTAAGAAACTGTTTCTTCCCCAAAGAAACGTAAGCCAGTTTAGAGAGTAGGGACTCTCTAGTTCGTAGTTGAGTTTTACAAGCATGATTTTCCCCATGTCATGTTTGTAAGCTCGAGATGGAAACTCGAAGACTACCGAGAACGCATGATCGTGTGAAAGAAGTAGGAAATGCTACAAATAGGAAGTCAGCAAACGTACCCTTAGGTTTCATCCCATTATGTTGGTTACCCCCTTTAGTAGGAATTAAAAGTCATAAAAGATAATTGAGCGCTCACGACAATATTAAAAATGAAATGAAAATATGAATGCACAAAACCGTAAATAAAACGGTAATACAAGTCCAGAATATTTGATAAAGTAGGATATCCGATTCAAGGTGTCAACTGTTAAAAGTAGGAATAAATGACTATGTACATTGTACAACCCCATCCCCTTTCAGTAGGATATGAGTGTAAGGAAAGTACCATTGCACCGATTACTAAGTAATGCTCCCCTTGTATCAGGTTATACGCGACGAATTTTCAAAGGTTGCACTTCTAGTGCAAGGCTAGCGCAATTCAAGTGCAAGACTAGCGCAATGCAAGTGCAAGGCTAGCACAATGTAAGTGCAAGGCTAGTTCAATGAAAGTGCAAGGCTAAATAAGGTTTACATTTACTCGTAGAAATGGACTACCACTAGTAACAAAATCTGTTTTGTGAAGCAAATAGAAGATTCAAGTATCCAAAGCCCAATAAAACACCCAGAAAGCAAGACGCAAAATACAAGATACCCCTGTACGAACGCTACGCAACACTGCGAAAGTACAGCCCAAACAGTGTATTAAAGCGGAATACAAGAATATGCAATCAAGTAGCAAAAGAAAAGAAAGAAAAAACGACAAGGAAAAAAAGTTCCAATTATGAAGAAAAAAATCAAATCTCTCGCAACGTCCTTACAGTAATAGCCAAGAAAATTATAAAACTTAGTAACTCTAGAATAGTAAATTATAAAAACTAGGAAATAGTAAAATGAGTTGAGAAATATATTGTCAGTCCTGCCTGACTGAAGAACGTGTACTCAAAGTCATAGGTTGCTAATTGAAGCAGCCTGGTATCCAAATGAGACTTGCTAAAGCATAGTTTCATTTTGTTCGTTGTAAGTTGAAATATAAACCAAGAATGTTCAACTGAGTTAAGTTGCCTAAAGGCCATAGAGAGTTCTTTTTTTAAAAAAAGAAGTTAACTATTAAAAATGAGTACATAGGCAGCATTTGAACAAGGACATGAACCCCAAGTGTTACAAGACGGCAAGGTATTTCTCAACCCAATATCTTAGAGTGTAGGTTTAATCTAAGAACTACGTAAAAAGAAAAATGGTCAATAAATGTAATGATGTGAAATATATGAAATATTTTAAGAAGTAACCTACGTGAAAGTTTACAAATTAAGATAATGAAATTAAAGTGTATTTTAAGTTAATATTACAGGAAGAAGCGCAACGCCATGAATCCGGGCCAATGGTTTGATTCCAGATGAAGGACCCAGGACCCACAAGTCACTGGAAACTAATAAAACATTTTTATTTACAGTACAAAGTGCAGTCTGTAAAATATTACAGACCCCTTGGTCTCCGGTTCGGTTCCCGTTGGACCCTTCGTTGAATAAAAGCCGCCAGGTATCAACGCCCATACCTGTGACAGGCAGAGGTTATGGTAGTAAACCATAACACGCGCGAATCATAAGGATAAATGCACAACAATAATGGATAGGTTAGGTTGGCCAACGACGTGTTTTTTGAATAAAGAGAATTAAAAAATAGAAATTTGGAAGATATGTTTTTAAAAATCCACAAAAACCGTCACTACGTCACTATACAATAAACGGATAACCATACATTGGCCCGGCTAGTTAACAAGTAAAAGTTAGCACTGCATTGTCTCTTAAATTGAGTAACTGGATATCTTACCTACTCACATATCTCGGAACCGGGATGCAATTCCCGCAAGGAATCTAAGTGGAAAAAGGCGTCCCCGTCACTCTTTTCAGTAGAAAAAAAGATATTAAAACCATATAGATTGCGATTGAAATTGAGATAGAAATGAAATTTGAACCCAAGTTCGGTTCCCTCTCACCCCTTCTTTTATCCCTCTCATCGCCTCAGGTAGTTGTACACCCCAAGGGCCAGAATCACAAACTTCTTTTATGTTGGTAGATAAAGTAAAAATAAAACGACATATGTAGATCATATGCATCGTGAACCTCGAAATAAATAAATTACTATGTCATTCGCCCGTCACAAACCTAATGATTCGGTAACCCTCGCCATCAGACACCGACGCATTACTGCAGCGAACACAATAATTTGATTTTAAAATGAAAGGAGAACGTAGTACGTGTCAAAGCTAATTGTTGCCAATAACAATTTTTGCGAAAATAGGATAATGTAAAACCCCGACAGGTTCACCTTGTTTCTGACCAATGGTCAGACCGTCTCTTCACTAATATAGAAATTTTCAGCGAATATTTCTCTTTAAAGAAAGAATGAAGAATGCAAGTGGTACTAACCACTCTCCACATAGCTAAATTTTAGGTGCGACACCCATTCCGCCGCCTTTCGGCTGAGGACAGTTCCTATCCTCGCAGTTTTCTAAAAACGCTTACAAATGTTAGGATATGCAATTAAGTGAAAATAAATGATCCAAAATTGGTATAAAAAAAAGAACAGAACTCACCCCTACGAAATTCGGTTTACACACCGATAGAAACACATCCTTTCGTTCAGTTAAAGGTATTGACCGTCTTTCTCCCGTGTTAAAGCAAAACAGTACGATTACAGAAAATTGAAACCCTATAGTGGCTCAGTAGCCACCTAAATTTTATACCTATTTTTATACATACTTTTTGAAATACATACCCGTTTCGTATATATGTCCAGTATCCAAAACGTATTAAATAAAAAAATGCCTTATAAACTACTGAATACCACTACCACTGTGACGCCATTCAGTAAAAACACTTTTTCACAATAAAGCACTAAGAACTAAAACACATTTAACACTAAGGAATTTAAAACTTAAAAATGCAGCAAATCACTACAAAATATGGGAAACAACAAGTCAGATGCTCGATATATTGAAACAGAATAGACAATTGCAGGCACCTAGTATGTGCCTGCATACTATAGAAGACGCCAACTGAACTATGAAGGATGCAACGATTTCCGCTACCACACCTAGGTACAGGAATACCAGATTAGCGCAAACGAAAAATTAATAGTTCACTCGCAAATATATTTTAAAAATCGTAATGAAAACGTCGCACAAGATAGACGCACTTAGCTATACAGCACTATTAATTCGATTTCTTTCTTACAAAATAAAAATCTATACTTTACTCTTCCTTTGGAACAAAATATAACTTTATGCTCCCGTGTAGATTTCAACTGGCACTCCTGGCCAGTGAAACAGCAAAACTATTCTCATTACAAAACAAGTTGCAAGTCAACAAGCACATGGAAATGTGGTACAGATAACGACTTATTATCAGACTCGACTTCCGTTAACATTCTGTTTTTCTTAGTCAAGAACAGAAAAAATGCTCTTACTATCTCTTTATAATATTAACATACAGAAATGTATTCTAAAACGAAAAATGTACCCCACATTCTTTTTATAAAAATCTATTGTCAGATTCGTTACTACAACCGTGAAACAATGTCGCGCGTCTATAAAAATACAAGTATACATTATATCGATCACGTAATTTAATGCTGCACATTTACCAATCCAAGACACGCAGGTTCGAGCCCTGTTGCAGGCCATTCCAGAGTAAGCATGCTCATGAATTGGACGTATGCATAATGAACTTTAATGGAAAATTACGATGTAATGTACCCATGTAACCCTTCAAATTAATGACAACGCACATTAACTGTTATTATACTATTTTTGTCCCCTCGCGAGCATTCCCTTCACAAAAATATTGGAAAATAAACTGTATAACTTTAAATTATCTAAAACCTGATGACAATTTTAACCATCATCTCCTACAATCTTTCTTCCTCTCATATGTTAAACCCTTGAAAATAAGAAGAAAACGATTCTACCCAGTGCCATCGTCCTGTCAGTATGGTACTGAACTGACGTATTGCAGAGAAGCTGAATGTTAGAGAACTATGAAACTACTGTCCAGTCAACCCAAAAGATAGAGCCCCGACGTGTTGGTCCATAGACACCTGATTTGCATCAGCCCAACCGTCACGAGCAGTTGTAATTACATCATCCGAAACATTACTATGGATACTTCAGCCCAAAAATCTCAGGACATTTTCGTCAAGACCAGTGTTCTATGTAATGATGTAGTACCATTACAACCGGTAAACCATTCCCCCTGTTACCGTAAGCAAGGAACAATGTCACATAAGACACCAATATGGTTTCTTCCCAGTATACATGCAGTGTAGCGACAAGTGTATTGAAATCTAGTGTAATCCATGAAAATCAAGCGAAGCCGCACAACTATCTAATAATGAACCCCTATTGTCGAACTTAAATATTCCAGGTAACCAAATTATGTCCTTTTGGCCAAGTTAATAAGGTCAAGCACAGTAACAGTGTAAACGTGATGCAGTGTCAGAAGTGAAGTTTAAGCAAAACGAAAAACTGCCCATGGTGCATCACCCATTCGCCGCCGAATGAAAAAGTAAAATAAAAGAAGTGAAATTCAGTCCTCCGTGTTTCAAGGACTATCCCTTTTGCAATACACAGTGCTATGGACCATTATTCCCCTATGGACAATAATAGTGATCATTATATCCAATTTTCCCTAAGGAATATTGAACCTTCTTGTTTGAACAACCTTTGAGCAAATAAATATGAACTGGAATAATAAGTGAAGTATGAATGACATTATGTGCCTAATGTAAAGGAACTCGAACA